>PVJX010045418.1:0-12750 GCA_004027295.1 Dolichotis patagonum | reverse complement strand
AAAAGATAGAAGAAAAGAGTTCACAGCTTCAAAACATGAAAATACAATAAATGTTTCAGGAGAAACAAATGTGAATACCCTAATTTGAATGTTACATTATATACATGCATTTTATGGCCACATGTATAATTATTATATTAACTGAAAGTTATAATAAAAATAGCCATGGAAGATATTAAAATTTTATAGTTTTGGAGCTGTTTCACTGAAAAGGAAAAAAAATAGATTACGTACACCTATATATATAAACGTATCTTAAAATGAAAAACTGAAGCTTAGAACAGGACTATGGTTATTGCATATATGCTTAAATTTTGTTATTCATGGATAGATTTTGGATCATAGTTCTGTCAGTGTTTTCATCATGAACTTGGGCAATTTATTTCACTAAGTATTTCACAAGTCTGTAACAGTCCTATTAAAACCTAAATGTGTGTGTGTGTGTGTGTGTGTATGTGTATAAGACAGAGGAAAAATGAAAAATAATATACATCATTAATATGGGGCCTAAAAATAAAGATTAGAAAGTATATTATTAAATATTGAAAGTCATATATTTAATTAGATTGGATAATACTGATGAAAAAATAAATGGTGAAATTTTACCTATTCTTAAGAACGAATTATAAAATTCACTGAACATTGTGCATACACTTGCACATATATACATGTATTATGGACTAATTTCAAAGAAAAGAAAATTCTACAGCAGTGGTATCAAATCATGTATAATATTATAATAAAATACTAGGCCAAACCAAATAAATGTAAGGAATATTTTAAAAAACACACTTTTAAATATCTAATTTACTCATTCTTGCAAGTATTATTAATGTTTTACTTTATTAAAATCTTATCAAAGGACATTTACTATTTATATTAATTATAAGCTATGGTATTGGATATAATTTTTATATTTTATATATATATCTAATATCTCTGTGTATTTTTCTACCTACCTACCTTTCTGTAAGCCACCCATTAGCTATGGGTCTCCCTTTCTGTTCATTTTAGATTATGTCACTTAGTAATTAATAATTTGCAGTAGGCTGCCAAATTGAATTTCCTGGATGGATTTTAGCCTCTTGATTCCTGTAAATTTAGGTGAATTTATTTATCTCTATTGCATCATAGTCATTATACGAGGCTAAATGATCTCATGTACTTAAAAGCACATTTATTGTCTGGTTTGGCACTTAATTGTTAACTATTTTTATTACTATCACATTATGGATGTATTGAGTGAAAATTATTAACTAAAATTATAACAATCATTATTGTTATAAATTATAACAGTCATTATGTACTGAGAGAGACAGACGCGGAACATATAATCAAAAAATGTAAGATTGACAATATTTTATGAAGTTTTAAAATTTTTATTCATGTACACCCATATTTTTATAACAGTTTCACTATTCTTTGAGGAAGAGAAGGATGTTAACTTCAACTTACTACCAGTAAATACTGTTTGAATGAAATTCCAATGTTGAAACACACTGAACAAATCTATTAAGTAGGAAATAATATTTTACAAAATAAAATCCTGTGACTGAAAGATATATTCTGATACACAGATATTGAAATTTTAAATTAGTCCAAAAGCCTTGGAAAGCAAGTTCAGAATGATCGAATTGTTATATTAAATCCTTGGGAAGGATTTATGCCATTTTAACATTGGTAATTTAATATGTGGCATAGATATGGGGAACCATTGAATAGACAGATATTTCATTTAAATAAAATTTTAAGACTTTCTAAACAGATTTTCAATCTAAACTGATATAAAAACAATATTGAAATGCACTCAAATCCATCATTTTTCATAAAGAGGATATCCCCATATTTTATTATTGGAGTAAAGAATTACAGAGGAACATTTGAGAACAAAGAACTCCAGCCAGTTTGTCTCCCAGTCTTCCCCACTACGTATCATTAACACAGGTTAAAACAAATCTAACTCCCTTCACTATCCACTAGTTTCCATTTCAGGATTTTACATAATGGATTCTTATATATTTTATTCTTTTGTGTCTGACTTCATTCAAATCTTTCATCTGAAGTTATGTAGTTTATAGTACCCTGTGGTCTTTCATTCTTAAATTACCAACTGAAAATATATCTTTTTCTAAGACTATTTTACTTGTATTATTGAATTTTATGATGATATTATTGGAGTTTCAGCTCATTAATTACTTTTATTTATTAAATTATTCATTTAGCTTAAAGACTGAGTTCACACTCCATTTGTCTTTAATAGTCTGTTTTATGGTAGCCAAAATTGGTACCCAAAAGACAACCTTTCCCTTTAACTTGGTGAGAAGATCTATGGCTTTGTTCCAATACCTATTCTTCTACCACTGCGAGAGTCTGAGACACACTGGGATTAATCTGAGCCAAATACAGCTGTCCTACATCAGCCAGGGGGAGTTTATGGATGAGTGTCTGAACTTTTTTTAACCTCAAAAAATACTAAAGAATATTTGCTGGGGAGGAATGGCTTTGGTGGGGAGGAGATGAGGAAATGAGAGGAAAGGAAAGGAGAGGGGAGCTGGGAAGGGAGGAAGGGGAAGGAGAAGAGAGGAGAGACCGAGACAGAGAGACAGAGAGACTTTCTAAACCTAGCATTTCCTTTTCTACCAGATATCAACTTTTCCAAGTAAGGTTTAGGATTTCTGTGAATTGCTCATAACCATGTTGGGAGTGACTAAAGCCAGCCAGTGCTATTCAGTCAATAGAGAGGAAACATGAGAAGAATGGTGTTTGATGTCTTTGTTGAATTTACCAATATTGGAATCAACATACTTTTAGAATTCTTGTTATATATAACAAGTTATCTTTATTTCATAGGACAGTCATTCTTTTATTACTTTATGTCAAATTTACTCAGTATATAAATGCCATCTTGAATTTATTTTTTAAAATTTTAAATATACATCAAAATGCAGAGAATGATGAAATTAATACTTCTATATCATTATACATAACACTACTATTTTTTGTATTGTATTCAGGTTTATTAAAGGCATTCTGACTAGAAGAAGTTTAAGTACAAATGTTAATTATTTTAGGCTTTTATTTAATTCATGTG
Source organism: Dolichotis patagonum (assembly GCA_004027295.1). Lineage (NCBI taxonomy): Eukaryota > Metazoa > Chordata > Mammalia > Rodentia > Caviidae > Dolichotis > Dolichotis patagonum. The sequence continues at coordinate 9,659 of PVJX010045418.1, read as the reverse complement.
TGAGGAGCTCCCAATTTATTTTAACTATTTTTTGAGAAAATAGAAACATCTTTAAACAAACACGTGTTTTTCATTATTCACTGGAACAGGCTGTGATATTGTCCAATAAATACACTGTGTTTGTGATATTCATCTCAAGAAGAGAGTCACAGACTTTTCATTAAAAGTGAAAGTATTATTTCAGAAATACAGAATTAGTGTATGTCCACCATGAACTCTTCAAAATAGTTCTGCTGAACTAGAACTACAGTAACCACTCTTTGTAACACACAGACACGAATTTGATTTTATAGAGAGCTTCATTCACATCAATCTCAAAGATTCTCACAACTCTTTGTAGTAGGCTTAGTATGTTGCCATTTAATCAATTTCATTTCATCCATAAAGAAGCAATTAAATGAGTTATCAAGCAATGTTGACAGTAGCTGTCTGTCAGATATTTTAAATATTAGTATACTGTACTTTCAAAGTACCTCAGAATATTATTGCATTGTATCTCAAAAATAAAACCCCATTGGACACATTTTTTAAAAAGTGCCTCAGAATAAATTAAATACAACAACTCTAGAAGATATTCCAAACATGGCAACATTAGGGTTCCTCTGAAGTGATCCTGAAAGTTCAAGATGCCAGGCTCAATTGCACTGGGTGGCTCGTTAAAGTCTCCCCACACAGAAATTTATGTGGACTTTAAGAATGTATATTGCACAGTCTTTCAAAAATCATGCTAGACATGAAGTTTATTTTTTTGTTTGACTTTCTCAGTATACGCAATGTTCTTTGAATGCTCTTTGTTATTTGAATTCATGTTTTTACCTGAAAAGCCTATTTGTCATAAATTCCTATATTCTAATTTAAAAGAAACAAGTGAATTGAAATTTTTATTCAACATTGATTATATGTTAAATCCTCTGCTATTCATTTTTGTTGTTGTTTTGGTATTGAAATACAAATCTCAGGTGTATAATTTTACCCTGAACTATTTCTGTATATCATGAATATATTATAATGATCAGAATGCCACTTCCCTGAACTTGTAACACTTTAATAATATCTAAACCATCCAATGTTCAATAACATCCAAGTATATATTTTTATAATTCATTTAATCAACTTAAGAGGCAAAGTCTACTTACAGGTTTACTTGCCCTACCTTTTAACATTTCAAAAAACAAAACGCTCACTTTGAACTTAGTCAGGTGGATTGAATATTCTGCTGCTTCCTCAGTTTCTCAGTGACAGAACAAAAGTCTTCGCTACATTTGAGCGCATTTGTGGGTCCTGATGTTTCTCTGTTGCCAAGATCTTCCCGGCGTCCTGTGAGGAGTTTTACAGAGCCTCTCCGGCCCTTTAGTTGAGAAGTTGAGATTGGTACCAGGTTCCGGGGCTGCCACCTGACCTGGCCATGTGAAGTTTCCTATTAACAGGTCACCTACTAGTGTTAGCATCCCTTGATCATCCCTGCCTTTCTCTACAGTCTATAAAGATAAGCAAATAGTGATTTTCTAATTTTATCATTCCTTGTACATTTATTACTTGTAAATATATGATAGACAAGAAATGACTTTAGTAATTTTAATGCTTTTCAATAGTTTGTCCAGAAAAAAGAAAAAAAATCAAATGCTTAACATTTTTTCATGTTTTTATTTAATTTTCAGAAAAAATGTGCGGTAGAAAGCTGAGCTGACTACTGAATAAATTTTACTACCAATATGAGCTTCTGTATTGTTATATAAGCATTTGAAATGCTTTTGTCCGTTGGCTTCATCACGTGTTCGGTGCTGACTAGGGAAGGGTTTTCATCGGCTCCCTTTCTTTGTCGCGGCTTCCCTGGCACGTGCTATGCGCTGTAGGTCACGTTGTTTCCTTGGTTCCCGTGCTTTCCTGCTTGGGACCTGGAAGTGGCTTCTGCTCTGAGGATCTTAATTACTATAATGGGAATTCCGAAAAGTAAAATATCAGTTTATGCAGGTGTTTCAATTCATGTTTAAGAATTCAGTATTTAAACCATATACCTGAAAGTCTTGTTGTACTATAAAATGTTTGTGTGTATGCATGTATACACACACACACACACACACACAAACTCACACACACACACAAATAGATAACTATACTACTAAATTCTGTTAGTTCAACCACAAGAACAGACTGTACTGTCATTATTTGATTTTTTGATTTTTTCATGCTTAAATCTTTAACCCAAAAAACTACTTCTAAGATAACAATATGCAATAGATTAATTAGTGTCAATTTCCTAGTATTTTTTTGAAATTCTGTATCATTTCTATCCTTTTTTCTACTTGACTTTTAAAATGAAAAAGTCCTTGTTTCTAACATAGTAAAGTAATTCTTTGTTTTAACTAAAACCATGTAGATAATTTCAAAATATATGTATTACTATTACTACAGGCTAGAGGAATGTTGAAAACTTTTTCATCTTTTTAATTTTTCTCATGTTTCTCAGTAGGAATATACAGTTTAAAATATAGCACTTTATCATCGTATCTGATAATTTTCCATATTAAACCTATAAAATGATATCGGTCTACACACAGACACACACACACACACACACACACACACATATGTCCATTTGAGCTTTCAATTTTTAGTATTTTGTAACAGCACATTATGATTTGTGGTTTTATTAAATGGTACATTGTCTAGTTTCAAATTTTATGTGACACAGTAAATTAATTAGGAGTTGTTTTACTATAATAAATATAAAAATGTAACTCCTATTTCCATCTCTTCCATTCAATATTTTTCCTCATAATCTGTCTTCTCAAATACTTTTTGGACTTACTTTCTTCTTTTACTTTTTCATACTGAATGAGACAGTGAGAAAGGGATTTTCCTTATCCTACTTTTTACATTATGATGGAATCTTCTAAGTCTGTTTTACATGTGAGTCATCTGTAATCATATAGAATTGGCACATTCATATTTAGTTGACTTTCTCATAACTTTATTGTTAATTCTTATTCTCACTTTAATGAAGCTACCATAATTTATTTTTTTAATAAAAGCAATAGCTATTGACGTGTTAATGAAAGACATTGTCATCTCAATAAAAACTATAGATGTTATGGGTATAAACTGTATTTTTTTAAAGTTTTCTTACATCGGAAAAAAGTATAAGAACTTATTTTTCAAATGATCAATACTCCTTGCCTCTAGAATAAAGAGATAAAAATTGAAGGAAAGAAAGAAAAAATTATAGATTTTATAATTCTAAAATACTTGATATTGTGCCACTCTCATCAATTAGTTGGTGATTATTTTATAACAATCATTTCCAATATGAATTTTAGAAGATGACTGGGAAGAATCAGGAGAGATTTTGAAATTCTTTTTTTCCTCTCAAAACTGTAACACTATTTCTTATATTTCTGGGATAGATTTTATTTCAAAATATCATAAAAAGTAGTATGATTTACACTTTACTGTTTTGGAAATTTTCTGCTAGAGCAGAAGGTAAATTTGGAGTATTCTCCCTGGGAAGCATCAGTTTGGAGCTCACAGCTCCCATCACTTGTTGCTTGATTGACACTAGCAGGTTCCTGGGTACTAACCCTGCGTGAGTACACTTGGGAGATCTGATGTGCAGTATTCACACAGCATCAGTGAGGATGATTCCAGGAAAGTTTGATTGAGACTGGGATATTTTTAGTCAAGCACTCTGGAGTAACTGGGTTCCCAAGTAGTGGTCTTTTGAGGAGCCAGTCCTCCTTTGAAAGAATATGCTTCATTATTCTGCACTTTACATGTGGACAAATATAACACATATAATTGTTTGTCATATCAGATGCAGTAAAATTGATTTTGGATGAAGGTCAAACACAAAACATTAATAATTTGATCTATTAATTATGAGAATTTGATACGAAACACATAGAAATAATACACTGGTGTTTGAAAATAAGTTGTCAAAATTAAAATGTGCTTTCTTACATAAATCCCAAAATAGAAGGTGATTGTCAATGATGTGCTTTGTAATATGATTACAATATTTTAAAATGTATTTCAACTATGTGGCAAGTGCCTCAGAAAATTCATCAAGGTTATGATAATGTGATAAATGTTCTTCTGTAAAGCTGCATGAATTCTTATATCAAAGCTAATAATGGACAAATATGTACCTTTCAGGGGGAAAACAGTGCATACAATCTAGGCAAATTTTAAAACTTAGTGAGGTGTAAAATATCTGTAAGGAAGTTTGAAAACATATCACAGAGGAACCCTAAGATTTGTGGCTCTGGTTCTCATTGTTTCTGCAATAAACAAAACTGATTCTTTTGGAAAATATGCTCCCACTTACCAAAATTTTCTGGGTTTTGTATTATTCATTATACAATTCTAACAAATTGAGTGGAATTCCCCAGGATTTACAGCTATATGTTGCACTACATTTAAATTATGACTTTTAAAGGTGCTTCTAATGGTTTCTGGATAATTGAAAGAGGTTAATATGCCTGAATGGTAAAAAATGAGAGGAGCACAAAAGACTCCGGTGAGTATGGAAACATTTGATTGGTGAAGAATCTGAGAAAGCACAACAGACAACTAAGAGGAAATTCCCCAGGAAATGATCCATTCCTCCAGTGACATCTTAGATTCCTCAATGGAGGAAGTTGGATCCTACTTTGCTTTACCCATACTTCACCAAAAGTTCAAGGCAGTGGACACCCTTGTGAGACCATAATTGCATGATGGAAGACAAGGTGATAAATACTTTTCTCTTTCATTTTTGTGGGCTAATTATGAGGCTTCAAGTATATAAACATCACCAGAAGTCGAGTATATAAACATCACAGACTGTATCAATCACCATACACCATGGAGTCAGCTCCAGAACTCACCCTTCTGTTTTCTTTCCTCCTTAATTTTTATTTCCTAAGTCCTTTACTCCTGTGCCACACCACCAGTTTGCAAAAGAAATGACTACACACAAATGCTAGTCTCTGCCTATCTTTTCCCAGGTTAACTGAGATATTCTACTGTACCAGAGACTCTTAAACCTTAGACATGCTAAGAGCCGGACTTACAATCTGCTGGTTTGGCAGATACTAGAATCTTGGAATATTTTTATCTTCTTTAAGGAAAACCTTGTATACATTATCCTTTACTGCTCATTGCCCCTCAGGGGATTACTGTAAACAACAGTCTGTTTATTTATTCATTTATCACAATGTTTTGGGTTCAGCTAGGCTGTCACACATGTCATATTATCTTGCAGAATAAAGTTCCATTTCCCTGTAGTATACTTACTATTCTTCAGTTAAATGAAAATTTTATTTCAATCTTTTTGAAATTATAAATTAAGCTACTATGAACATTCATGTATAAGATTTTGTGTAGACAAATCCTTTTCCCTCTCAGATACACATTAAAGAAAATTTATACCTGATGAAGTGAAATAGGAAAGGAAAATTCAATACATTTTTAACAGAGGCGAGAGATTCAGTCAAACTGGTAAAAATAAAAGGATAGGAAAATTTTAATGCTAGCATGAGCCAGTAGAAAAGAATTGGGAGACATCAAAGTGATTAGGGCACTGTGTTTGCCGTCTTCATTGAAACTGAGCCCTGCGTCCCACAGGGACCAGGAGTTAAGAGTATGACCTTCTTCTGTGAGATGATGTCCAGATCCTGTGAAAGGCATATTTTGGTTTCTAAAACTAGAAAGAGCATAGGAGGAAATTTATGTCTCAGAAAGGCAGAAAAAAGTGCAATTGAAAGTTTTCTTAAGTAAATTCGCTCACAAAACAGGAGATCAGTGGTTTTAAAAATTCTATCTAATGTTTGTCAAGATGGAGGGGAATTTAAGGCCATCTAGGTTATAAATCTAAGAGTCAGATTGTTGAGTTATACAGTAACTCTAGGCTTCACTTTTTGAATTGCAGCCACAATGTTTTCTGAAGCTACCTCACCATCTTATATTTCTATCAGCATTATGAAGAAAATACAATTTCTCCACATTTTCACAACAGTTGTAGTTGTCTGTTGTTACAGTTTGAATGTTTCCTTCTCCTCGCTTGTTGCCAGTGTGATAGACTAAGATGCAGAGTCCTTACAGGATTATTTCACTGTTATAGTTTATGTCTCCATGTCTTCCCAAAGCCTTGTGAAGCCATGAGGTGGGGGTCCAGAGGTGGCTGGCTCTAGAGTTTGTGATGCTGTGATTGATTCACGTACAATGCTAGGATTAATTGTGCTGCGATTAAGGGAGTGAGTGGAGGTAAGTTGTGAGTGACAGAAAGAAGCCAATTGCTTGTCTCTTGTCACTTGTTGCTACTTACCATCTGCTCGCCTTGCTTCTCCGTGAACTGCTTCTTCTCTATGATGCTCCTCTTTCAGGCTACCCTGCCTTAGAGCCATTTGACTCTGGACTGAAACTTCTACAAACTGTGAGCCAAGTAAACCTTTTCTTTAACTTTGGGTGTCAAGTATTTTGGCTCAATGAGGAGAAAAAGTAACTGACATTGACATGACAATTCTGTGGTCTTTAAACTGAAACCTTCACATGGCATTCACGTGGCAAGCTTGCAAACTTGCTCATCTACCTTCTTCCATGTTAAGGCACAGACCTAATGTTGGTGTCTCAATCTTGGACCTTGTGGTCTCCAGAACTAAAACAAACTTCTTTTCTTTGTAAAGTACCCAGTCTCATGTATTACAGTTACATAAATGGACCCTGTTATCTGTCCTTTACTCTTATTACTATTGCTGCAGCCATTGGGGGGCATGATATGTTGTCTCATTGTAGTTTGATTTCCATTTTCCTAGTGACTACTAATGTTGAGATTTTGTGTTCTAATTGGACAGTTCTGAAACTTCATATCAAATATATATATTCAGAATCATTACTTAGTTCCAAATTGTGTTATCTTTCTTTTTTATTATTTATCTCTGTAATTACGATTTTGAATTTATACTTTCTGTATGTCTCTTTGTGTATGTGTCATGGTAATGCAGATGACAGCAAGCAATCTATCCTTTTGTATCTCCATCTCACTTTGTATCATGTGGATACTGAAAACAATGAAATACAATTGTCAAGTAGTAGATGTTTTCATTATTAAAATAATGATATAAAGTTACATACTCTGATTACATCATATGAAATTTAAAACATTTAAAATGCTTCTGGGCAAAATAGGTCTGTGCTACAGTCCTGAGACTCAAGAGTATTCACCTGGACTAAACACTGTGTCCAGTTCTTAGAAAAGATTCATATAGACCATGAGCTATGACCTCAGTGTCACATTGGTCAATGACACTAAACTTATCATGGGCTTTCTAGACCAGACACTACCCTCCCTTCTGCCTCCCTAGTCTCTAAGATCTATATGTTGACCTCCTGCTAGGCCAGGCTGGTGGAGAGGAAATTAGACACAAGACAAGTGTGTGTTAGATGAAAGCATTACAAAAAATGTGAAAAAATTTCTTGAATGATAATATAATTACACAGTTATAGAGAGTACTAAAATAAATATATGAGTTTATTTTTCTCCTTAACTTTTGATTTATTTTAGATGTAGACACTTTCATTACCAGCTTTCAATAACTCCATAGCATACAGATATCATCAAAGCACAATGTACATCACATGGGTAGTGTTTACATTTTGAATTAACAAAATTATAAGGGGTCTTTTTTTTTGAAATAGTTTTTTTTGCTATGCCCCATGTTGGTTTTAATTTTGTCTGGTTAGTAATGTGGAACAGAAGAACTTAGCTTCGTGTGAGGATCTACAGCCTCTATGATTTCTGCTTTTAAGTTATAACTATCCAAACTCAAGAATCTCTTTTCCTGTGTTGGAAATATTGGGAAACACTTACTGCATAATGTTTTAGGGGAGAATCCACACTCAAGGAATGTTAGAGAGATAAATGACCCAAAGAAATGGCTCAGAGATATTTTAGAGGGTAAAAATGAAACCAGCTCATACGGTTATTTACACATTACACATTACACATTACACATTACACATTACACATTACACATTATTATGATGTAAATAAGAGAAGATATCTGTTCTAAAATACAAGATACAGTAAGGCAGTAACCTCTGCTTATGATAATAAGCACATATAAGAATACACATGGGTGGTAGTTTATGGAAAAATTAATAGTGGAACACTATAGTTTATAAGTGATTGGTGTGGTCAGTTGTTAAAATATGGCAGTAAGCAAGCTCAGATCACATAATTTCACTTCTAGAAATAACTTTTAAAATTATCAACATAAACTATTTTTTATAAAAATGAGAAAAATGAAATAAGCAAGAAATTAATTTTTTAAAGAAAGAGCTATTTATTAGTGTTTGCCTACTGTGTTTGGCTCTGTGTTATCTTCTTAATTTCATGCTGTTTATAATTTATTTTCTTTAGCACACATTAATATCTCACATTTTTCCTATCAACTTTAGACCTGAAACTTTATTCCACGTAATGCATTCCTTATTTTAAAAAGTGATTATTTCCAAATTACCAATTTATTGCATCTCCCTATTGAAGCTGAAGAGACTAAACCTCAGAAGAATTATACGGATTTCCTGAGATCACAAATCAGTAAGGCTCATGACTAGAATTTAAATTCAAATAGAGTCCTATCAACTGAGTTCACTTTGATAGATGACTTGCTAGCTTCAGCTCTGCTAGAGAACAAAGGAATAACTAAAGAAAGTTAAAAAAGCAAAAGTCCCACTTTACTTACCTAAATATGATACAGTAGATAGATTTACCAGTTTATGTAAGTAGGGAAAAATGATGAAGCAAACTATGAAGAAAAAAGCAGAAACAAAGGAAGGCCAAACCGAAACTCAACCACATCATCTATAAACAAGTTTTAGTAGTATCTGGTATTTCTTAATTCTTAAGGAGTTACAAAAGTGAACGTATGTGGGGTTCTATTCCAGGCCATAAGTTTGAAAGGACATTAGCTTTACCTTTCTTAATAAATTAGAGACTAGAAAGTGCTGTAAAAAATGGTTTTCAGCTGTTGGCTGGCAGACACTGCAGGACTGTAATTCCTGAGAGACGGAAGACAAATGAGATTAGTCCTATATCTGCAACAGTTTACAATTTAGAAGAGGTTTCTAGGCAACAGAAGAAAGTGGGGTGCCAAATAAACCTTAAAGGTATTTTATCCTAGTGGAGGAAAAAAAATAGAGTTTAAGGATACTGACACCCATTATTATTTGTGAGAGAGAAACTAGAGGAATCCCACCCCACGCCACCCCCGCACCAGCTAGGAATTGGCCAGTTTCTTGAATTGGCACAGGAACCGGTTGAAAAACATCATGTAATTAATGGGATCATTATAGAGTTTAAGAAACATTTCATTTTATATAGGAAAAAGATTAACATTAAAACTGTCCTGGACTCATCTTATTCGGGCATAGAAACATACTTGAAACAATTTAAACAAACTCTAATAACTCAGTTGCATAATAGAACAAAGAGTGTAATTTATTAAAAGGAAAACCATACAGCCTAAAATAAAATAATGAAAACAGAAAATTGTGCACTATATATTAAATAATTGGTAGGCATGCAAAGAGCAGAAAAATACCATCAATAATGAAAAGAAAAATCAACAAATAAAACCAGATCTGGAAATCAGATAAACAAGATTTGGTTAACAAAACAG
>PVJX010045417.1:0-12705 GCA_004027295.1 Dolichotis patagonum | reverse complement strand
GTGAGCAGGCGAGGAGTCAGTGTCACTCCCAGGTCTGTCTTGGCACCAAGGCAGTAGGACCAGAGGGGCAGGAGGCAGGCTTCAGTTTGGGGCACCCATGCTGCCTGATTGGGCCTGTGTCCTAAGTCTACCAGGAGTTCAAAGGACCTTTCTGCCCCACCCTCACCCTTAGAACTGAGTGCAGTAGCCTGGGGATTCTCTGCCTGGATCTGCCACTGTGGTCACATTTACACATTCTCTTGGGAATTATAAACAATAGAAATGCTCTGTCTTCCAAACCTGGTACCAGAACTCCCGCAAAACCCAGGGGTTGGCTTGATGCTTGGCCTGATCTTATCAACCCCAGCCATCAAGGAAAGGCAGTGTTACAGTTTATAACTAGTCCCGCCAGAGCCTCATAAGTTCATAGGTGGAAATTTGGGGAGGTGATTGGATCATGAGTGTGTGGGAGATGCATGAAATCCACTTCCCAGCAGATTAATCCACTAATGAGTTGATTGCTAAAAGTGGATTGGTAGGTAAAGTCTGGTTGGAGGAGATGGGTCACTGGGGCCCTGAAGGATATAGTCCTCCCTTCTTTCATCTCTCTTTCTCTCTCTTTGCTTTCTGCTTGCCATTTCAAGAGCTGTTTCTTCTCTGCCATGCTGCCCTGCCTTGGATTCAGCCAACTATGGACTAAAAACCTCTACAACTGAGAACAAAAATAAACCTTTTCAAGTTGTGGGATCAAGGCATTGTGTCTTAGCAACAAGAAAGTAACTAAGACAGATTTTGGTGCCAGACAGATATTGTTATCAATCTTTGCTGTGACCATGTGGTTCCAAAGGCTTTGGAACTGATTTGTAGATAATAAGCTCAGAATGAGCCCTAGAATGCTGTAAGTTGAATTTGAGGTGAGATTCTAATAAAAGCTCAGAAGATCAGAATATTGACAGTAATGCAACTGGCAAAGACAAAGCTCAAGAGTTGCACTTGGGAAAAAGGACTCCATTGGCATTTGGTCTCAAGATGACATGTCTTGTGTGTGCTCTGACAAAAAAAATTGTCTACATTTTGCTCATGTCCTGAGATTTTGCAGGAGACTGAGATTAAGGGTGGCAAACTAAGTAATGTGGCAAAGAAAATTTCAAGGTAGCCCAATATTGAGGTTGTGGCATGGATATGGCCAGGGGCTTTTGGCCAGAACTATGTTGAGAATTAAGAGCAAATGGTACAATGAATGATTTAAAAAGTTTTCAGTTTGGCCTGAAAGGAAGCACTCCAAAAGTTGGAGCCTACAAAGATGCAGCAGAGGAGAGCTTGTTGTTAAAATGATTAGCATTAGAAAGAAGCCAAGTACTTTAAAACAGGACAATAGGAAGTATGCCTTGACAATATGTATGGAACCAGTAAGGCCCCACCCTGTTGCAGGGTCAAAATTACAAAAGTATAAGACTTTGCTCTGAGAAGACAACCCCAGAGCACCATGCTCCATAATGAGAATTCCCTAGGGAATTTGTTCCTTTTGATTCAGTTTATAGGTTCACTGCACTCAGCCATGTAAGTAATTGAAGACATCTGCAGCCATGATACAAGGGAGCCTGGCTTCTGCCTGAGGTGGTGGTAGACCTTGGCATCATCCACATGGTACTGGTTCTACGTGGATGCAGAATTGCAAGCTGTGGAGTCAGGAAGTCTTCTATCCAAATTTCAGGAAAAGACCTGGAAGGCCAGGGAGTGTATTCCTGAGAGGACAGTGTATGAAGCTATAAGAGTAAAACTGAAAGTGCACTGTAGGCCCCAGAATGTTGGAAAAACCAGGAAAGTGGAATATTTGAAGAAAGTCACTAGCAGTGAGCAAACATGGCCCAAGAGAATAAGCTTGAAGGCTACAACCACTAGCAGGGTTGTAGGGAGGGTCAGAACCACCCCAGCCCTTTGGAACTCACATCTCATACAACTTACCCTGGGTGGTAAACATGGAACTACAGGATTTATTGTTTGCCGTGCTAGGTTGCTTTAGTCCAATTCCCTTTTATCTCCCTATTCCCCTTTTGGAATGGAAATGTTTACCCTGTGTCTTTTTTTTTTTTTTTTTTAATACCGGAATCAAACTCACTTCGCACTTGTCAGGCAGGTGCTTATACTGCTGAGCTAAATCTCCGGCCCTACCCTGTGCCCTTGAATGCTAGCAATGTTGAACTTCCTTTTCATTTTTTACATACTCACTACTAAAATCTCAGAGGAAATTTTGGACTTGAACTTTTCAGCAATGCTGTAACTATGAGGACTTTGGCAACTCTTATAGACTACAGAATACATTTTTCTTAAAGAGATGCTCATGAGTCCTTTGGGGGCCAGGGAAAGAATGTTATTTTTTGCATTCCCCAAAGCCTCATGCACCCATATGTGTGGCTTTTGGGAGGTGATTGGATAATGGGTACATGATACTCAGTGAACTAGTATACTGATGGGTTTATAGTTAAATATTGTGTTGGAAGATAAACTATGGTGGGACACTGGGAGAGTAGCCTATATATATAATCTTCCTCTTGATCATTCTTTGTTTTCTGCCTGTCATGCCATGAGCTGTTTATCCTGCACCATGACTTAGATCCAGCCAAATGTGAATTAAAATCTCTACAAACTGTGAACCAAAATAAACCTTTCCTCTTTAGACTCTGGGTGTCAGGTATTGTGTCTGAACAATGAGAAAGCAATGGGACAGGCTGACTTGATCTAAAAGGACCGTGAGATCCTACTTGTGAAGCTTCAGCTCTGGCCTAGTTGGAGTGGAAGAAGGAGTAAGAGCAGGCAGAAAAGCATGAGACAGAGGGACAAAGAGACAGAGAGAAACATGGAGAGATGCAGATTGCATGTAGACACACACACACGCACACATACAACACACACATACACATGCACAGAGGATACACAGGGGGCCTGGAGCTATAGCTCAGTGATAGAGCACTTGCTTAACATGCACAAAGTCCTGGGTTCAATCTCTAGCACCACAAATAAGATAAGAAAACACATACAGGAAGAGCTTCTTTAACAGTTGCTTTTCTGAACCAGGATCCTAATATCTTATTCCTCAACTCTGCCAACACAGAAAAGATAATAATGCAGCAGGAATCTCCCTGTGTTACCTGCTGATACTTATCTTTTCTAGGTTTCTACAACCTTAATTTGAGCAGGCCCCTTAATTTGAGCATTGCTTATCTGAGGAAGCAATGGGAGTCACAGAACTCTAACAACTTGCTCAGGATTGCACAGAAAGTTAATGGCCAATCTGGAACCAAGGATTAAGGTGCCTGACCTGTGGGGTTTGTGGGGTAGCTCAAAGGTAGAGTGCGTGCCTAGCATGCGTGAAACCCTGAATTTGATCTCCATCACTGAAAAAGAAAATATTGATTCTCAGTACAATGTGAGACTCCTATGAAACATTCCCAGGAACAAAGGGATACTATGGTGCCTGAATCACATGTAGATTAAGTGACCTTCCCAAAGTCACAAAAATTCATAAGTGACAATGCCAGTGTTACAGGATACAATTCAACAGAAAGAGATAACAATTGTAAATATACGTGCACCAAATGCCAGCACACCCAGTTTCATAAAGCAAATACTACTGAACATTAGAGGTTAGAAAAACATTAGTACAATCATAGTTGGGGACTTTAATATCCTACTCTTATAAATAGATAGGTGAACCAGACCAAAAAAAATCAACAAAGACATATTAGAATTGAAGCACACTATCAAACAAATGGGATTTTACAGATATTTACTGTGTTTCATTCAGCAGCAACAGAATACACATTTTTCTCAGTCACACACAGAACTTTCTCCACAATAGATCACATGTTAGGCCATTAAGCATATTTAACACATTCATGACAGGGTCATAATTTATATGTCTTGCTGCTGGGTAGCTTGAACTGCTTGTGACACACACGTGTCCCATAAATGACTGTCCCTTGAAGGACTGTACTACTTCTACTGTTAGTGGTACAAGCCGCTTGATGAGACAGTCATGTATGTACCACCAGTGGTTCAAGCCAGCAGGAACATGTTAAATAAATACAAAATAATTACAATAATCTCCTGCATACTATTGGATCATAGTGGAATGAAACTGGAAATCAACACCAAAAGAAAACACAGATACTATGCAAACACATGGAAATTTAAAAATAGTCTCTTGAATAATCAGTGAGCCACGCAAATCAAAGAAGAAATTGAAAGCTCCTAGAACAAAACAAGAATGGCAGCATAACATACTAAAATCTATGGAACACAGTTCTAAAAGGGATGTTCATAGCTGTGAATGACCACGTTGGAAAAATAGAGAAATCCCAAATAAGTAACCTAATAATACATCTCAAAATCCTAGAAAAACAAGAGAAATACAAATCAAAATTTGTAGAAGGAAAGAAATGATTAAACCAAAGCTTAAGTTAACAAAATCAAGACAAAATAAACTACAGCCAGGCATGGTGGCAAATGTCTATGATCCCACTACTTCAGAGGCTGAGGCAAGAGGATTGCTGTGGATTCAAGGCCAACCTGGACTACATAGTGAGTTCAAGGTCAATCTGAACTGCATAGTGAGACCCTATGTCAAACAAAACAAAAAAAACAAACAAGCATTAAAAAAATATAGAGGAGCAATGAACCAAAGATTTGGTTTTTGAAAGGATATACAACCCTTAGCTAAACTTACCAAAAGAAGGAAAGAAAAGACTCATAGCAATGCAATTAGAAATGAAAAAGGCAAAATCACAACAGACACTGCCAGAATCCAGAGGACTGTAAGTATTTACTTCAAAACTGCATATTCCAATAAATTGGTAAATCTAGAAGAAGTAGCTATATTCCCAGACACATATGAATTACCAAAACTGAACAAAGAAGCTATAAAAACCCTGACAAGACCAAAAATAGGCAATGAAAGAGAAACACTACCAGCTAAGAAAATCCCAGGACTCAACAGACTCAGCACTGACTTTTACCAGATTTTACCAATACTTTTCAAGCTCTTCCATGAAATTGAAAGGGAAGGAATGCTGCTAAATTGATTCCTTGAAGCTAGCATTACCCTGATACCAAAATCAGACAAGGACTCAACAACAATAGAAAACCACAGGCCAATCACCTTAACAAACATAGATACAAAAATCTTCAATAAGATTCTGGCAGACAGAATGCAACAAATCATTAAAAAAATGACAGATTATGACTAATTTGGTTTCATCTCAGGGCTAAAAATCAGCATACAAAATCAATAAATGTAATATACCATATAAACAAAAGTAAGGATAGAAATCAGATGATCATCTCAATAAATGCAGAAAAAGCCTTTAATAAACTTGAACACATATTCATGATAAAACCTTGACAAAAATAGGTATAGAGGGATCTTACTTTAAATTGATGAAAAATCATTTATGCTACTGCTAACACCATACTAAATGGAAAAAAGCTGAAAGCATTCCCTCTAAAATCAGGAACATGGCTGAACTACACAGGGAGACTCTGTCTCAAAAAATCAATAAATTAGGGGTGGGGATTTAGCTAAACAGCATAAGTGCCTGTCTGGCAAGTGCAAGGTCAAGTTTGATCCTTGGTACAAAAATAAAAAAAAAATAAAAATAAATAAATAAATAAAATAAAAAGTCAACAAATAAAAAAATAAAATCAGAAACCAAAGTATCTACTCTTGCCAATCCTGTTCAATATAATACTTGAAACTAACCAGAGCGATCAGGGAAGAGAAGACAATAAAATGAATTCAAATAGGAAAAGAAGTCAAACTATCCTCTTTCACAGATTTATGATCCTTTACATGGAAGACCCCCAAAGGAACTCCACTAGAAAACTCCAAAAACTAATAAATTCAGCAAAGTAGCAGGATACAAAATCAACACACCAAAATCAATAGTGTTACTGTACACTAACATCAAACCCACCAAGAAATAAACCAAGAAAATAATCCTATTCAAGAAATTAAATATCTTGGAATTTACTGAACAAAAGAACTAGAAAACTTCTATAATGAAAAAGCTAGTGCTCTAGAAAAAGATATTGGAAAGGACACTAAAAGCGGAAAGACATTCTCTGTTATTGAATAGGCAGAACTAGTATTGTTAAAATGGCCACGTTAGTAAAAATGATATGTAGACTTAATGTAATTCTAATAAAAATATCATCAGCATTTTTTACAAAACTAAAAAAAATCAGTTTTAAAATTTATACAAAACCAGAAGAGATCCAGAACATCCAAAGCTATACGGAGCCACAAGAGCAAAGCAGGAAGCATCACAAGCCCATATTTCCAATTCTATTACAAAACTACAGGAATAAAAACAGCATAGCACTGGTACAAAAACAAATGTGTAGACCAATGGACTAGAACAGAGGATGCTAAAACAGCCCCTGGCACCTTCAACCATATGATTTTTGGCAAAGGTAGCAATAACATACCCTGGAGAAAAGATGGCCTCTTAACAAATGATGCCAGGAAAACTGGTAATCCACATGTAAAGGAATGAATCAAGGCCCATATCTCTTTTCCTGTACTAAAAATCAAATCAAAATGGGTCAAAGACCTAGATACAAATAAAGAAACACAATTTGCTAGAAAAAAAAATGGTAAAACTCTTAAAGACTTAGCCCTGGCATAGACTTTCTGAATAGAACTCCAACTTCACAAGATACAATACCCAGAATCACAAATGGGATTATGTGAAATTTAAAAGCTTCTGCACAACAAAGGAAACAACAATAGAATGAAGAAACAACACACAGAATGGGAAAAATTTGCCAACTACTCCTGAAACAAAAGATTAATACTCAGAATACATATAAAACTCAAAAAAATTAGAACCCCTAAAAGAAAAGAACCAACAAAAACTGTAATTATAATTGAATACACATTTTTTGGAAGAAGTACAAATGCCCAATAAATACATGAGAAAATATTCGCATCTTAGGCTATTAGAGAAATACAAATCAAGCAACAGTAAGATTCCATGTTACTCCAGGAAGAATGGCTATTATCAAGGACTCAAGAAAACCAATAAATTCCAGTAAAGTTGTAGGGAAAAAAGAACCCTTCTACTTTGGTGGTAGGAATGTAAATAAATACAATCACTATGGGAATCAATATGGTGATTCCTCAAAAAAAACTAAAGCTAGAAATTCCATTTGATGTCATCCAAGCACTCAGGAAGCCAACCTGGGCGACACAGTGAGTTCAAGGACAGACTGAACTACATAGTGAGACCCTGTCTCAAAAAGACAAAAAGAAAAAAGGAAAGAAAGAAAAGAAAAGAAATGAAAGAAATTCCATTTGACCTGGCTATTGCCCTTTCAGGTGTCTTCCAGAAAGAGTTACAGACATTGTGTTCCAGTGATAAATGCAGACCCAAGTTCATGGCAGCGCAATTAATAATTGCTAAATTGTGGAAGTGACCTATATGCCCATCAACAGATGAATGGGCAAAGGCAGTATGGTGTATACACAGTGGAGTACAACTCAGCCATCAGAAAAGGATGAATTAGAGTAATTTATAGGAAAATAGATCTTGAGACCATAATACTAAGTAAAATAAAAGAAAATTAAATATCCCATGGTTTCTCTGAGTGACCCATAATATACATAAATTAAAAAGCAAAATAAAAAAGAGGTGATAGGAAATGGGGAGACAGGCTCTGTGGAGATGGGAGGCAGATCTGGGGAAGGAAAGAGAGAGACAGTGTGGATGATCAAGCTTGCTAAGTATATGGACCAAGTTCCTAAGATGAGTATAATTATGTATCGTAAGTAGGCACTAATAAAAAAATAACAGATAAGAATTTGAACCTAAGTAGTTTTCATGCATACACCTATACCAAAGTTTAGCCAGCTTTTTCTGTAAGGGACCACATATGAAGGGGTTCATTTCCTCTCTTCCCTTCCGTAAGTGAGCCTCTGACGTCTCTCTCTCCTCTCCTCTCCTCTCCTCTCCTCTCCTCTCCTCTCCTCTCCTCTTCTCTCTCTCTCTCTCTCTCTCTCTCTCTCTCTCTCTCTCTCTCTCTCCTTTTATTATTGGGGACTAAACACAGGATATACTGAAGTATATCCTCTGCCCTTTTTAATTTTTTTTCAAGAGAGTGTCTCATTAAGTCAGTAGGTTTCCCAGGCTGGACTCAAACTTGTGATCCTTGGTGTGTACCCCATAGCTGACTTGAAGTTTCTCTGGATGGGTAACCAACAATGGCATTGTATATTGGAATGCAAGCAAAGCGGTGGGCAAGCACTGGCGTGCTTATCAAACGCAATGGAAAGTTGTGAGGTGGGTTCCAGGCCAGTATGTGGACTGTAGCCAGTCGGAGATGGGTGCCCAGTTGGTGGATGGGTTTTCATGCAGACAGATGCTATGTCACATGGCTTCCTTCTACCCCTTCCTGAGTCTGACTCTTCCCCCCATGGGAGCCTCTCTCCCAGGATAACTTGCAGAGGAGTTATTTAGTCCAAAGAAGCAAACCCCAAAAGCTGAATCACTGGGTACCCTGCTGTGGCTGGCACCGCCACATGAGGGCTCTGTGGAAGACAGGCAATTTAGTTGCCTAGCAACAGGCACCTGGAAACACAACCACCAAGGCCTTGGTCCAAGCCTGGGTTCAGTGCCCACGCGCTACAGACACCACTGTATCGATCAAGGCATATTCCATTTGGCTGGTCCTGTGTTTGTTCTCAGAGAGCTTTGTGAAAAGGAATAATCTCCCCCAAACCCTTGGTCACCCATGACACAGTTCTAGACCTACACACACTCAGATACAAGGGGACCTCCCCAAGGTCATCAACAGTGTTCCGGGTACTCGGTCAGACCCCATCTTCAGGTTCAGTTCTGTCTGGCCCCTATGGGCAGCAGCCTCCCGGACTGCTGTCCTTTCTGGGTGTGCTGGTGGTTGGCTTTTGGATTGGGGCTGTCCAGCATCCATTACTACTCCTAAAAATGCCCCCACCCCATGAAGGGACCTTGCCTCTCCCCACTGTCCTGCACCCCACTGCTGGCCTCCTCCCCTTGAAATTAGATAGGTCGGATCCTTTTTTCTTCTGTCCTGGGAGTCAGTGGGAGATATGTGCTCTAAAATGCTCTTCCACAAGACTTGCACTCTGGTGGGGGCAAGTGGATGGTTCTTGTCAGTGTCCTCATGGCATAGCAGTTGTGAGGCCATTGACAGCTCCTGGCCTATATCCCCATTACAAGCAATCGCTGCTTCTCCTGCTTTCTGGACCTTCATGACGTCTACTTTAAGATTTGCCAAAGTGTTCCCTCGGAGGGCAGCTTGGATCCTCTGAGGAGTCTCTGCCTTGCCTCCTATATTTCTTCACAGGAAAAATAAGTCTAAAACCATATATGCCTAAGATGTTGGCTCTTAGCTCAGTGGTGAGATGATGAGAAAGTTTTGTCTTGTTCATCTGTATACCCTGGAAAAAACATCTTTGCCATATCCATGCACTCCATTATGATTAAAAATGCCAGCATTTGTGCTTCTTTCATTGCTATGATAGACATTAGAGAAGTGGAGAAGGACACAGCCCCTTCCGTGCAGAACAAGCAAGCCCTGCCCTGTAGGGTGCCCTTGAGGGGCTGTGGCAGTGGCTGGCAGTGCCGGCTGGCTGCTATCACCCACTGGTAGGCGAGAAGTTATTGACAGAGCCCTGGGCTGAAGTCCCAGTTGGCTTTCTTGCTCGCATGACTCAGGGTGAGTCCTTGCCCCCTTGAGCCTCATTCTTCCCACATACCCAAGGAGGGATGGGACAGAGGGACGTCTCAGAGTTGTGCTCTTGGTTTGGGGCCTGGTTGAGATTATGGCACGATGGAGGCAGAGTGGTGCCTGGGAGAGAATCCAGAATCACACTGGCTGGGTGGGAGGTGCTTTGAGGGCCCACACGGTCAGCACTGTCTGAGCTGAACAGGAAAAAACACCCTCCTGAAGTACGCTTCAGCAAAAAGAGACTCTCATGTAGTTGAAAGCCAATGCTCATGTAGTTGAAATTTTTGGGTCTAGATTCAAGTTTGGCTGGATCCTATTTTCTTGGCTTCCTTCGGACCTCTGCAGGTGTGTCCCTGGCTCAGCACTGTTACCGCCACACGGGAGCTGGTCAGAGAGGTGAGTTCTCAGGCCTCACCCTGCAGTGGGCCTGGCACAGCCTGAAGGTGACACACAGCTGCAGCCAGGGTCAAGTGGGGAGTGCTGATGACACCCTCATCCCATTCCTGACAGCCCTGTCAGGAAGGGCAGGGGCTGCAGGCCAGTCACTGGCATTTTAAGAGTCCCCCAGGTGGTTGTACTAGCAGGCCAAGTCAAAGGGCCACTGTTCTCCTCAGCGATTTCCAGTTTCCCAGTGGCACTAGGCAGGGATGGGGCGGTCCCTCTGGTGAGAACGGGGCCTTTAAATGAGTGACTCAGGAGCCAGCAACTCTGGCCAAGCCACATGTAAGGTGGCAGAGCTGGGGAGGACACCCACCTGCTCTGTGGGGTTTGTACCTGGCATTTACTACTTATGATGAACTAATCTTTACATCCTCACCGCTGATTCACCCGAAAGAAGAGCCGGGGCAAACAAGAGCCACAATTGTTTGAATATATTCCAAAAATGTTACTTATGCATTTATCTCATTTAAGGCACAGGGTAATATTAAACAGGCATATAATCTGAAAGGCAAGCAATACTAAGAAGGAATATTAACTGTAAGGTAGGGAACATTAAGTAGGTAAACAGTGAGTTACAAAATGATAAGTAGGAATAAGCTTGTGAGGTCAGTAATACAAAGCAGGAATATAACTGGTATATAAAGGTAATAGTAAGTAGGAATATAACATTAAATGTTAGGGTTAGGGTTTAAGGTTAGGGTTAGTGTTAGGGTTTATGGTTAGGGTTAGGGTTAGGGTTAGGGTTAGGGTTTAGGGTTAAATAGGAAAATAGTTTGTGAATTAGGTGACATTAATAGGATTTTAACTTGTGCAATAGGTATTAATAAATAGGAAAACAACCTGTGAGTTAGGTAACATTAAATAGCAATATATTCTGAAAATTAGGCAGTACTAAGTAGATAAATAACCTGTAATGTAGGTGATATTAAGTAGAAATATAACACATGTAGTAGATTAAATCATATAGTAGCATAAGCTGTGAAATAGGTAAAATCAATTGGGCATATAATTGTGAGCCAGGTAATATTGAGAAGAATTGTACCTAGAGTTACATAGGCTAGAAAGTAGCTTTGGAGCTCTTTAGCAGAATATTTGGCATAAGTGACAGTCCCTGAGTTCCATCCACAGTGGTAAAAGATAAACTAGAAAAGAAATAATAATTCAATCTTGCGATGTATATCAATATTAAATAGGAATAAAATCTGTGAAATAGGTAACATTAACAAGAATATAAACTATGATACAGGAAATATTGGATAGGGATCTAGCCTGTAATTTATGTAATACTAAATAGGAATATAACCTGTACGGGAGATAAATCTTAAAGGAAAATAATTTGCTTAATCAGTAATATTAAGTAGAAAGATAACCTGTAAGGTAGGTAATATTGTAGTTGGGTAAATTAAAATAGGCATGTAACCTGTAGGACAAATAACATTAAATAGAAACAACCTGTGATGCTGGTCAAATTAAGTAGGACTGTAACTTAGGAGGTAGGTTGAATTAGGTAAGAATATAGCTTTTGAGGTAGGAAAGTAACCTTTAGGTAAGTAATCTTAAGTAGGAGAATGTCTCCAAGGAAGGTAATAATAAGAAGGAAATTACTTGTGCGGTTTGTAATATCATATAGGAAAATGACTTGTGAGGCAGGTAATACAAGCAGGACTATAACCTCTGAGGTAGTCACTGTTAACCAGGAATATGGCTGTGAGGTAAGCTAATGTTAATCAGGAATATCACTGGAGTGGAGAAATATAACTGTGAGGTGGTAATATTAAATTCAAAGGTCAAAAGGTAAATAATTAGACCCAGGTAGCTGAGCAAGGATTCAAATCCAGGGTGTCTGGTTTGAAAACCGGGGCTCTTGTTCCCCACTCATGCCCTCCCTGTTTGTAGAGAGGTCTCCTCTATGGTTAGGGGTAGAGGAGGTCAGGGAGAAAATCAGAAGTGAACCTTGTCGTGTGACCCATGGAGGAAGGTGCGCAGGGTAAATCAGAATCTGGGCTGCACCCAGAGCTCCATCGCTGAGGAGCTTCGTGACCTCGAATGACATTCTTTTATAACAGCAAAAGGAAATCAATTACTTGCCAATAAATGATTGGCCAATGAAATTACGATAAAATGTACTACCACGGAATGAAATGTAATGTTACGCCAAAGGCAGAAGTGAAGAAGTTCTGTAGGAACTGGTGTGGCAAAATCTCTAAGGAACATGACAAAAATAAGAATCCTTGAGCAGCTTGGAGACCTCGAATGAGTCACTCGGGCACTGGGTCTGGAATTCTAGACAATGGGGCCCCACCAACTGCCCTGGGAAGTGAGGCTCCGCCGGTCGGTCGGTGAGTTAGCAAGAAGCTCCCAGCAGCAGAGGCTGCTTCCTGGGACCCCCGGGCCCACAGAGGCTACAGTCACTCTGCTGGTACAGAAGGATTACAGTAGCCCAGTCGAGGATTCCTGATCTTTTTCTTGTTTTTTCAAAGCTTAGTAAACAGCTCATACAGAAGATCTAAATCTTGG
>PVJX010045416.1:0-12728 GCA_004027295.1 Dolichotis patagonum | reverse complement strand
AGAGCTATAAACAATGTGATAATGCCAATTCACTCACTGATGCCAAATCCTTACATTATACTATCTCATATTCCTACATTTTTCACTATTCTCTTACACCCCAATTGCCAAGATTTCTTTGCCATCTGTCTCTATCATAGATCATACTCAGGATCTCTTAGCCCCCCCATATTCCTGTAACTGGACCTTTATATCTCCTCTCAGACCCCACCTACAGGGCACCAGGCTGCTGGTTCTGTGTCCTTCAGTTTCTCTTTTGAGCTCTCTTGGCTCTCATCACTCCTGAATCCCCTCACAGAACTCTGTGTTATGCTCATGCTCACACCATGTCTCATCTCCCTAGTCTGCAACACAGTCACAAAAGTCAGCACTCAAAAGTTTAACCAGATGCTCCTCCCAGATTTCTCTTATTAGATGGTGTCCATAGCTGTTCCCGATGGTGACCTTACATCCCCAGCCTAGCCTTCCCACTTTTCCCCAAGCCAGCCTAAAGCAACCAAAAAGACCTGATTGCCTGATTCCTAAAACAAAAGGGTAGGATAAAGGGTTAGCCTACCCCTAGAGCCTGTTCATGATTGGGTTGCAAGAAAAGAAACTTCCCAGGTGGTCAACCTGTTTACACTTGGGTTACAAGAAAAGAAACTTTCCAGAACTGTTCCAGCTGCAAAAGTCAACCTAGTCCAGGAGGGTACCTGAGATGACCATGTCACACACTCTGCTACTCTCACCTGGCTCAGCTGCAGAGCCCCTCCAGAACAACAATTAAAAACCCCTTCCCCAAGCCAAATGGCAGCTGTCTTAGTCCACAGGGCAGTCCTCCCCCCACCCAATAAAGCTTCTTTCTCATGGCAGAATGACTGGTCTGGCTTTGTGTGGGTTCTGGTCCATCAATATGTATATACAGAGTGTTCCACCCAACAGCAAGAGCATACATATTATTTTCAGTGTATTTTCAGAATACATAGAAACTTTCTTCAAAATAAACCACACACTAGCCAATAAAACATGCTTAAATAAGTACAAAATAATCTACAATATTGTATGCATATTATCAGATCATAGTGAAATGAAACTAAAAATAAATGTCAAAAGAAATCACAGAAATTACACAAACACATGAAGATTAAACAATGTATTCTTAAATAACCAATGAGTCACAGAATAAATCAAGAAAGAAATTAGTTCCTATGATCAAATGATAATGCCAGTACAATGTACCAGAACCTACTGGACATAATGATAGCAGTCTTAAGTTTATAAGTGAATATCCACATCAGAAACACAGAGTAAAGAAAAATAAACAACTTAATGATATACTTCAAGGTCTTAGAAGAACAAGAGAAATCCAAATCCAAAGCTAGTAAAAGGAAGAAAATTATAAAGATCAGAGGACAAATTAATGAA
The DNA here is from genome assembly GCA_004027295.1 of Dolichotis patagonum. Classification (NCBI taxonomy): domain Eukaryota; kingdom Metazoa; phylum Chordata; class Mammalia; order Rodentia; family Caviidae; genus Dolichotis; species Dolichotis patagonum. The sequence continues at coordinate 11,324 of PVJX010045416.1, read as the reverse complement.
ATTTAAACTGAAAATACAATATAAAGAATCAATTAATTGAAGATCCAGTTCATGGAAATAACAAAAAAAATTAGTAAACCTTTAGTCAATCTTACCAAAAAAACAAAGAAAAGGTCCATATTAATGCAAGTAGAAAAGAAAAAGGTGACCTCACAGCCCACACTGCCAAAATCTAGAGAAGATTTTTAATAACTGCTTTGCAAATTTGTACTTTGAAAAACTGGAAAATTCAGAAGAAATGGATAGACTCTGAGATACATATACTTTATCAAAACTGAGCCAAGAAGATATAGAAACTCTGAGTAATCAAATACCATAAAGGCAATGAAACTGAGCCTGCAATAAAAAAGTTACCAACTAAGAAAAGTCCAAAACCTGATGGATTCACCACTGAATTTTATAAGAACTTCAAGGAAGCTTTAATGTGAATAATCTTCAAATTCTTTAATGAAATTGAAAAGGATCTGCCAAACTCAACAGTATTACCTTGATTCCAAAATCAGACAAAGACTCAAATAAAAAATAATACTACAAGTCAACTACTTTGATGGACATAGATACAAAATTCCTCAACAAAATACTGGCAAGCAGAATGTATTATATCATATAAATGGAAGAAAAGATGAAATTCATATTATCATCCCAATAGCTGCAAAAAATCTTTGACAAAATCCAATATTCATTCATGTTAAAAACTCTAAAGAAAATAGGTACAGAAAGAATTTACCTTAATCTAATATAAGCCATCTATGCCAAACCTACTGCCAACATCATATTAAATGAATAAAAGCTGAAAATTCTCTCAAAACATTAAAACAGTCTAGCAAGAGAAAGAAATAAAACAGATATGCATAGGACAAGAAAAAGTCATATTAATCTTACTCATGGAGGACATGATCTTTTACACAAAATTGTACAAAATTCCATCAAAATTCTCCTAGAGCTTAGTCTGGTGGTGCATGCTTGTAATCCCAGCACTTAGGAAGCTGAAACAGGAGTGTCTCAAAGAGTTAAAGGCCAGCCTGGGCTACATAATGAGTTCAAGAGTAGTCTGTACTACAAAGAAAGATCTTTCTCAAAAAGATCTCAAACAAACAAAATCTCCTATAACAAATAAAGTTTAGAGTAAGTTAGCAATAGTATTCCTGTTCACCAGTAATAAACTCACCAAGAAAGAATGCAAAAAATGTACTGTTCCTAATAGCTTTGAGAAAAAGTAAACACTTAAGAATTAACTTGAAAAAAGGAAGTGAAAGACCTCTGTTATGAACACTCCTGTACTCTGAAAAAGAAAATTGAAAAGAATATCAGAAAATGGAAAGATGTCTCCTGTTCCTGAAGATGCAGAGGTAATATTGTCAAAATGGTCATACTTCCCAAACTGATGTATAGACTTATACATTCACAATGAATATACCAACACCATTTCTCACAGAACTAGAGAAAACTGTCCTATAATACATATGGAACCAGAAAAGCAAAAGCAATCCTGGCAACAAGGACAAAGCAGAAGGCTTCAGAATTCTGGTTTTCAACTTATATTACAAAACTACAGTGATAAAAGCAGCATGGTATTGTCTCAAAAAAGACATGTGGATCAACGGAATAGAACAGAGGATGCAAAAACATCCCTAGGCTCATTCAGCTATCTGATCTTTGACAAAGGGAGAAAGATAGGCTCTTTAACAAATGGTGCTGGGAAAACTGTCTATCAATATGCAGAAAATTGAATCTAGATCCATATCTCTTACCATGTACTAAACTAAAATAAAAATGGATCAAAGATCAAAATATTAAAAAAGAAGATCTAAATGTTAAAACAGAAGTAATGTAAATAGGCAAAACTCTTGATGACATAAGCCTAAGCAAGGACACTCTGAACAGAACCCTTATTGCACAAGAGATATGTTAAGAACCAAGAAATGAGGCAATTTCAAATTAAAAATCTTCTACACAACAAAGGAAACAGAACAAAGAGACAAACTACACAATGAATAAAAGATTTTTGTAAGGTATAGCTGGGACAGAAGACTAATATCTAAACAACTCAAAAACTCACATCCTCTAAAACAAAACACCAAATCAAACGTGGGCAATTGGAATGAATGCACACTTCTCAAAAGAAGTACAAATGGTCAAAATACATAAAAATGTCAACATTATTGACCATTCAAAAAATGCAAATCAAAACAACAGTCAGATTCCACCTTACTCCAGAAAGAATACATATCATCAAGAAATCTAATAATAAGAAATGCTTGTGTGACATTAGTGAAAAAATAGCACTTCTACATTTTTGGTAGAAATGTAAATCAGTAAAAGTACTACTATATGTGATGGTTGGTTGTGTCAGCTTGAGTAAGAGAAGCTTAACTAAATTGGCTCAGCAATTCCACACCCTAGGGTGGTTTGTTTCCTGGATGGTATAAAGGGAGAATGAAGAAGGATAAATCTGGTTCTATTTCTTTGGAGAAGCTCCAGTCTTCACCTTCACCTTGAACATCATCTCCTGGCTTCTAGCACAGATCCTGCAGCCATCTGGTATAGATTTTTCAGCTTTCCATTGCAGATCCATCAGCCTCCTGATACAGACTCACAAGGGACACTGCAGTGAGCATCAGGCCTTCAACTGAATTCTTCAGTCTTCAGTATACAGACAGATCTGTCAGTGGCCATTGTAAGACAATCTTGTAGATTCATGTATGTTTGTATATCTTGTGTTATATCTGTTTCTCTAGTAAACACTGACTGATACATTATGGAAATAAGTACAGAGAGACCTCAAGAAACTAATATTAGAAATTTCATTCAATCAGCTATTCCTTTTTTATATATCTTCCCAACCGAGTTAAAGACATCATAATATAATGATACATGCATAGTCATGTTTTAGTAATACAGTTAATAATAGCTAAATCTTGGAAGCAGCCTATATGTCCATCAACAGATGAATGAATAAATATAATTTGGCATTTATACAGAATGGAGTACTATTCTGCCATAATGAAGAAAGAATGTGAGTCATTTGTAGTAAAATGGGTACACCTTGAGACCATAATATTAAATAAATTAAATTAAACATCCAAGCTTATATATCACATGGTTTCTCTTATGTGAGAAACCCAAAATATAAATGAAGAGCAAAATAAAATTTACATGATAGGAAATAGAGAGATAGATCTTTTGCAAATGGGAATGGAATCAAGGGATGAAGGAAGGCAGAGGGAGAGGTTGTTAAGGAAATATAAATGGAGTTAAGATGTGTTATGTTTGCATACCAACACTTCATGAGAAGTATAATTATTATATACTGCAAGCATGTATCAATAAAAATAAAAACTTAACAAAATAAAAATAAAAACTCTATCTCAGCAGAATGAACTAAGAAAAACTCTCCCACTAACCTTGAAGGAGTATATTGCCCTGATATAAATTACCTGAGGAGAGAGCCATGTAAGAAGGAACTGGTAGAAAGCCTTATGGGCTGAGTTTGTTAGTCCTATGTCTACAAAAAACTGAATTCTGGCAGCAAATATATAAATTTGGAAGAGTATTCTGAGAGCCAGTTGAAACCTAGCCCTAAACTACACCATGATTTTCAGTTTAGTGGGATCCTGAGCTCAGGACCCAGTTCATGTCTGCTGATACTGTTGATCTAAGAGATCTGACATACTTGTTCTGAGCTGCTAAAGTTGTGGTAATTTGTTACACAGTAGTAGAAAAATAATACACTTATCTAAATGTGCTGCGAACACCTATAGTCTCAGCTACTCAGAAGGTTGAGGCAAAGGAACATCACAAGTTCTGAGACATTCCTGGGCAGTTTAGTGAGACCCATCACTAAATAAAAATGAAAATGGCCTAGGGATATAGTTCAGTAGTAGAATGCCTCTGGGTTTCATTCCAGTATATAATGGAAAAGTAAAAAAGATTTGAAATCATAATGTTACTTTAAATAAGTCAGACACAGAATCTTAAAATACTGCATGGTTCTCTTATATGAGAAACCCAAAGTATAAATAAGTTAAGGAACAAAATAAAAGATTAATGAAAGGAAACAAGATAGATAGATCATTTACAAATAAGAAGGGGACCAAGAAATGGAGGGAGGGGAAATAAGAGGGGAGGAGGATACAAAAAAATGTGTAAGGTGCACGTACTAAATTGCTACAATAAACATATTCACTGTGTATTGCAAACATGTATAATAAAAATGTTGGGGGAAGTGTTGGGGCCAATACAGCTCAGTAGCATAGTGCCTGTCTGGCAAGTGTGAGGTCCTGAGTTTGATTCCTGGTACCCACAAAAAAAATGAGAAGTTCTGGGCATGTAACCTAATAGTAGAGTCTTTGTCTAGCATGCACGATGCTCAAGTTCAATCCCTAACATTGCAAAAATGAATAAACAAACAATACCTAATATACTTAAATTTTAAACAATTTACCCTCCTACAGCTTGTTAATCAATCATCCCAGATTTTCTTTATATCATTTTAAGACATTTATTTTTATCCCTGTAAGGTCAAGTTTTAAAGTACTGTAAATATATTTTTATACATTTACTACCATTATCCTTTACCTTTTTTGTTTTAAACCAGTGTTTGAACATGCAGATTATTTGATATATTTATCTCTTCTGTGAATTTTTCCTGGCTAGCTTTTCTTTACCCTTCTATAGATTGTTTTTTCTTTTGAAATCTCATAGCATTTACTGCAGTGTATTGTAATTTTCTGCTTACGTGCTCATCTTCTATACTAGACTGTGAGCTCATTAAAGAAAAGGACTTTGATTCTTCATGTTTTAGCACAGTGCTTGATGTTTAATAGAAGCTCAATAATTTTTTTTGCTTCATGAATAAAATGAAGGAAGAGGCAATTGATAACATGAATTGCTTTAGAGGACATAAGCAGAAGAGGTCCAAATAAAATGTTATTTGAGGACTCCTCAAAAAATTCAATCCCTTCTAAAATAAGTTCTGCTCATAGAGAATAGAGTTATGCACTTAAACCTCTCTATCTCCTTTCTTTATTGCAGTTTATGGTAGACATTCCCTAAACTGTGTTTGACAGTTTATCTATCTATATCTATATCTATATCTATATCTATATCTATATCTATATCTATATCTATATCTATATCTATATCTATCTATAATATGTCTATATTTATATCTGTATCATCTGTATTTGTATATAATCTATCTATATATCCATCAAATATCTATATCTCTATCATCTCTGTCTCTATTAGAGTGTCTCTATCTATCTATCTATCTATCTATCTATCTGAATGTATATATGGGTTGGAGTATCTAATCCACAAGAGTGATAAGCTACATACATTTTTGCAAGGCAGGGAATTGTTGTTAACTCCACTTCTTCCTTATACCTATACCCATTTTATGATGGTGAGCCCCAAGGATTGGGAAATATATCAAGAAATTTTATCCCCTAAACATATCTCGTTACTGGGTCTGGGACATTTCACAAGTTTGTATGCCATGCCTGGTATGAATTTTTTTAAAAAATACATTTTCTGAATTTTCTATGAACAAAATGAAATGAAAATTGCACTTTAAAATTTCAATTCCTTCCTCCCTAATTCTGTGACTGAATTGACTTACCTTTAAGAATAAAAGACAAGGACTTGGAATATTGCTCAGTGGGACAAATGCATGCCTGGCAAGTGCAAAGTTCTGAGTTTGATTCCTGGTTAAAAAAAAGACAAGGGCAGAGGATGTAACCTAATGGTAGAGCACTTATCTAGCATGCATAAGGTTCTGGTTCCACTCTCAGCACCACATACAATGAAGAAAATAAGGCAAGATAAATATGACAGAATAATTGGTACCAATTATTCAATTAGAGGTGTTATTTTTATTATAACTCAAGCAATAATGGAATTCATTATGTTGTTTTGATCTCTTTTGAGTACAATGATTAAAATTGACCTTTTCTTCCTGGTAGCAGGGATTAAATTCAGGATGTCATGTACACTATGCAAATACTCTACCACTAGGCAACATCACCAGCCCCAAACCAGCTTTTTTGTATTTTGAAGAGAATAAGACCAAATGAGACAAAACAAAATAGTCAATTGAAACAAAAGGATGAACATGGTACATGACTTAAAAACAAAATACAAGGAGATCAATAATGGCTACCATAATGCCTCTTGTTATCTTCAAAAGAATTGTCCATATCATCAGGCTCAACAAAATTGAACAAAACAGTACAGAGCAAAACCAATAAAAACAAAACATTGGAGACATTATAGCACTTCAAAAGAAGATAATAGTCAAACCAGAATGGATATTATAATGTATCTTATTATCTTCAAAGTAGTTGCCTATACCATCAGACTTGATACTATCAAACAAAACAGAATAGATTAAAATCAGTCAAAACAAAAGAGTGAAAACAGACTGTCTGGATAAGCAAAACAGAAAATTTACTCTTTCTTGGGCTAACCCCCATACTGAGACCAAACCCTGAGCAGTTCCTACACCTGCCACCTTGGGGACTTCATATTGTCTTCTGACGGGGTTGCTCATGCTCCGCGCAAAACTACTTAGTATGAGAAACTATGAAGCTTTGGTGCATTTTCCATTTTGACCTGTCAGGTGAAAAATTTTATTCCTGGAACCAGGAAAACATGGTAGACCAGTAGGTAGGAGGATATAGAGCCTCTGTGAGAGAGACAGCTCAAATGCCAGAAAAGAACATCCTGGAGAGACCCAAACAGAGGGAGATGGATTCTCTCAACCCAGGAAGAAACTGAAGTGAAAGAAACTGTTCAAATATGAGGTCTCAGGGCTACCATTAGAGAAGCTAAGATCAGCGCCCACGGTGCTCTTGCCAGGCCACCTGAATTCGTGCCCAAGATCATCCTGAGTCACCGAACCTGTGCTGATGTGACTGGCTTGAGAGGTCCCGAGCATGGAGCTGAACCACCCCGTATGTGACTCACCTGGAACCAGCCCTACACACAACCCACCCGGAGGCACATTGAATTTGCCCTGCAGTTGCGATGAGGTCAGAGGTTGGGGAGCCCAGCAGTCCTTGGGGACTGGCATCAACCCACGGTGAGTGATGGGAATAAGACCCTCCCACGGGAAAGGGGCAACCAACTGGACAACATGTTGGAGTTGGGCAGGACAGCACTTAACTCTATAAGGAAGTGGCTTCAGTTGGTTGCTTCCCTCGTGGAGCAGATTGGTGGGATCTGCTTGGACAAAGCCACGTACTTGGCCAGGACCCAGTGGGTTGTCACAAACCAATTTCCTAAGCACAGCACGTGCTGATGCAGTGAAGGGCCACCAAGGTTGACTGGCCAAGAGGGGAGGAGCCAGCATACACTGCCCTTGCTTGCACTTCAGTCTCTGATAGGGGACTGGAGAGGGCAGAAGCCCCTAGCCTGTGTGCTCCAGAAGAACCTTATCCAACAAGAAAAGGAGCTGGGAATTACACTATACACTTGTATGAAAGGAATAAAAAACATGATGAGAGAGAGAAATAAGAAAAAACCCCCAGCCCCAAACCCTGAGAATGTTGATCCAGGACAGGAAAATACAAAAGAGGTTGAGGGCAGCAAACATGCAACATCCAACACAGCATCAGCAGACATAAAGAGATATCTTCAGGACCTTGTAAACGAGATCAAAACTGAAATATTAATTCAAGTTAAACAAGAGATAAGTCAATTAATAAAAGAAAGGTGAAGCACCTCTCAAGAAGACACAGACAGAAGAATGGAGGAACACAAAAGGAGAGAAATGTTCTATGAAGAATATAAGGAAGACCTAGAATTCATGAAGCTGATTCAAAAAGAGTACCAGAAAACTAACAACTCCATAGAAAGCTGGCAAAACTGCTTGAAAGAAACCAAAGATAGACTATCAAAAATTGAACACAGGCTTGCAATTTGTGATCATGAAAGGGAAGAACTCTTAAAAATAACAAGGGCACAGGCAGTAACAATAGGAAGGCTAGAGAACAACAAGAGGCTCTATAACTTAAGAATAAAGCATATGAATGAAGAAGCAGGAGTTAAAACAAAGGAATTGCAAAGGCTATTCACAGAAATTATTAAAGAAAACTTCCCAAACATAGAAAAAGGAAATGATATGCAGACGTATGAAGCATACAGAACTCCAGCCACCTACAACCAAAACAGATATACACCCAGACACATAATAATCAAGATCCCAGAAATTCAATATAAGAACAGAATATTAAAAGCCATCAGAGAAAAGAAACAGATCACCTATAAAGGAAAACCCATCAAAATCATGGCAGACTTCTCAACACAGACCATCAAGTCAAGAAGAACTTGGAGTGAAATAATTCAAGCCCTGAAGGAGAACAACCTCCAGCCCAGATTGATGTACCCAGCAAAACTGTCTCTAGAAATTAATGGAGAAACAAGATGCTTTCATGACAAAGAGGAACTGGGAGAATTTGTGACCACCAATCCAACCCTACAAAAAATACTGAAGGAAATTATACAGAGATAGAAAAAGAGCATGAGAATTTCAGGAAAAGTGGCAGAGAGGCCTCAATGAATGGGGTGGACAGAGCAATGAAAGAGAAAAATAGACAACCAATGGCAGAGAAATAGAATAGCAGAAATGAGGTAGAGAAGATTGGTTGTAATCTCTAATATAGATGGCTTCGATATACTAACAAAAAGAAACACAGGCAGAGTAGATCAGGAGATAGGGTCCACTGAGATGCTCTGTATAGGGAGGCAGTGGGACCCAAAATAAGTAGTGAACCCTATGGGAATGAAAGGGGAGGAATTGTCTAAAAAGGAAGGCAGAAGATACTGTTAATAGGATAACAAGATTTAAAATCTACATTATTCTCATCACTCTGCTTAGATGGATTACATGCTGTTCCAGTTTGTCTACTTACACTAGATTTGAGGCCATGGTCAGCTATCCCAAAAATAAGAGGACATATTATCCTAATCATCCTTAATTTCCTATCCACTTAATCTGAAGCCCTGTGTGACTTATACTGTCTTATTATGACTGATCTTATTTGAATCTGGTTTGTTAGATTGCTGTACTGTATTTACTGATTTTATTCAAATCTCTTGTGATTGAAAGTATCAAGTCTAAGAGTATAGGCAACTATACTGAGGATGACAAGATTCACTAAGATACCCACTCTGGTTTGATTATTACCTGCTTTTGAAGTCTTATAATGTCTCCAATGCTTCATTTTTATTAATGTTGTTATATACTGCTGAGACATCATAGTAACCATTGTAGATCACCTTGTATTGTGCTTTTATATGACTTCCTTGATTCATGCTTTTCTAGGAATTGTTTTGTTTTGTCTTGCTTTGTTTTGTTTTTACCTCTAGTACAGAAAGGATAGGTATACATGTAGAGACTCATGCATGTATAGAGCTTATAAACAGTTTATGAGAACCAACTATATAACACATGTTGAAATGAACAACTACTTTGAAGAAAAAGAGACACTACAGTACCCAGTGCTGAATCCATAATGTCATGATGTGAAATCCAGCAATACTATCATTCTTTGTTCAAAGTGATTTTAGCTTGTTTTGTTTTGTTTAAGTTCAACACACATTAAGGTATGGACAGCTGTTTTGAAGAGAATGAGAGACACTATGACAGCCATTCTTGGCTTCCCTATTGTCTGGTCTTCAAGACCTGAAATGCCTTCCTCTTCCTGTTCAAATCAGTTCCATGCTATGTTGTTTCATGTGAATTCCCTGTATGTGAAGATATGGACAACTACTTGAAAGAAAACAAGAGTCAATATGATAGACAGTGAATATCTCTGATTGTCTTGCTTTGAAATTTATGTCTCTTACATTGTTTTCTTGTGATCTGCTTTGTTCTGTCTTGTTGTGTTTAATTTTACCCTCTTGATATAATTGCAAGTGTGTTTAAGTGTGTACAATGGATCACCTTATTACTCTTTTTGTCAGATTGTGGAGCAGAACTGTTAACAGTCTCACTGTTTGAACGTCTACTTTGCATGTTTTAATTTTGTAATTTGAACAACTATTTCCAGTATGTAATTTATAAAGTAGTGATTTCTTAGTGTTTTTTTTTTGGTTGTTTTACTCTTTTCCTTGGAATTCTGTATTGTTACTACCCTTTATTATGTTTTGGGTTTTTTTTTAATAAAATTTTTAAAAAACAGTGAAAACAATGCAGGGCTTTACATCAAGGTAATAGGAAATCAAAAATGGTTGCCAGAATATATTGTGCTATCTTTGGAATAGCTTTTCATGCCATCAAATCTAATACAAGTAGACAAACTGAAACAGAATAAAACCAAACTAAACAGAGCAATGAAAACAGTTTGTGTTTCAAATCATAATAATAGATTAACAATGGCCACTGCTTTCCCTTTTTAGACAATTCCTCCCCTTTCACTTTCACAGAATGTATTGTACATTTTGGATCCCACTAAGTCCTTTAGTTTTTATATTAGGGAGGCAACCCACTATTCACCTAAGTGATTCTGAACCTTTTTACCCCTGAGCATGATCCATTTACCTACAATAGACTCGAGGTTTTCTTTCTTTATAGCTGAGTAGTTTTCCATTGTATAAAAGTGTCACAGCTTTCTAACCAACCTGCAGCTGATGGGCAAGCTACTCCCCCTTTTTTCTGGTTCCTTGTCACATAGAGCATTGTTTTCTCATCTTTTACTTTCAGTCTATAAACTCCTTTTCAGTTAAATATATTTCTTATATAAAGCATATTCATGGACCCTATCTCCTGATCCACTCTGCCTGTGTTTCTTATTGTTGGTGAATTGAGGCCATGTATATTAGTGATTATGGCCAATCTTCTCTTTTTTGTCTATGCCATGCTATTTTTCTGCCATTGGTTGTCTACTTTTCTGCTTCATTCCACTGTCTGCCCCATCCAGAGATCCCCCTATGCCACTGTTCCTGAAGCCAAGGTCTTTTCTCTCTCTAGAATATCCTTCAGTATTTTTTGTAGGATTGGTTTGGTGGTCATGAATTCCCCCAGTTCCTCTTTGTCATGGAAGTATTTGTTTCTCCATTAATTTTGAAAGATAGTTTTGCAGGGTACATCAATCTGGGTTGGTGGTTATTTTGTTTTAGGACTTGGAGTACTTCACTCCAAGCTCTTCTTGGTTTGATGGTTTGTGTTGCAATGTCTGTTGTGATTCTGATGGGTATTCCTTAATAGGTGATCTGTTTCTTTTCTCTGATAGCTTTTAATATTCTGTTCTTGTGATGAATTTCTTGGATCTTGATTGTTTTATGTCTGGGTGTAGATCTATTTTTGTTATAGCTGGCTG
>PVJX010045415.1:0-12728 GCA_004027295.1 Dolichotis patagonum | reverse complement strand
TTCTTCCTATCCATGAACAAGGGATGTCTTTCCATTTTCTGAGGTCCTCTTCTATTTCTTTTTTCAGGGTATTATAATTTTCCCTGTAGAGCTCTTTTATTTCTTTCATTAGATTAATTCCTAAGTATTTCATTTTTTTGGATGCTAGTGTGAAGGGTGTGGCTTCTCTTATTTCTGTCTCAGTGATTTTGTTGTTAGTTTATAGGAATGCTATTGACTTTTGAGTATTGACTTTGTATGCAGCTACATTGATGAATTTATTTACTATATCTAGTAGTCTTTCAATGGAGTTTTGGAGGTCTTCTATGTAGAGTATCATGTCATCTGCAAATAATGATAATTTAACTTCCTCTTTTCCTATCTTTACTCCTTTTATTTCTCTCTCTTGTCTAATTGCTCTGGCCATTATTTCCAGTACTATGTTGAATAAGAACGGTGATAAGGATCATTCTTGTATTGTGCCTGATTTTAAGGTAAAGGCTTTCAGTTTTTGGCCATTTAATATGGTGCTGGCTGTTGGTTTGTCATAGATGGCCTTTATCATATTGAGGTAAAGACCCTATATTCCAATTCTCTGTAAGGTTCTTACCATGAATGAGTGTTGGACCTTATCAAAAGCTTTTTCTGCTTCTATAGAGATGATGTGATTCTTACTTTTGGTTCTATTGATATGGTGGATTACATTTATTGATTTGCATATGTTGAACCATCCCTGCATTCCTGGGATGAATCCCACTTGGTTGTGGTATATAATCTTCTTGATGATTTGCTACATCTTGTTTGCCAATATTTTATTGAGAATTTTTACATCTTTGTTCATTAGGGAGATTGACCTATAGTTCTCTTTTTTAGTTGGGTATTTCTCAGGTTTTATTCCTAGAGTAATATTTGTTCCAGGAATGACTTAGGAAGAACTGCTTCCCTTTCAATTTCACTGATGAGTTTGAGGAGTGTTGGCATTAAGTCTTCTTTGTATTTCTTGTAGAATTCCGCAGTGAATCCATCTGGGCCTGGGCTCTTTTTTGTTGGTAAGGACTTAATTACATTTTCAATTTCATTACAAGAAATTGGGTTATTCAGCAGTTTTACATTTTCTTGACCCAGCTTTGGCAGTTCATATGTTTCTAGGAATCTGTCCATTTCTTCTGTGTTATTGAACCTATGAGAGTAGAGGTTTTTAAAACACATATTGATGATCTTCTCTATTTCCACAGAGTCTGTAGTGATTTCACCCTTTTCATTCCTTCTTGCATGAATTTGAGTTTTTTTCTTTCCTTTTTAAAATAAGGTTGGCTAGGGGCTTATCTATTTTATTTATTCTTTCAAAGAACCAATTGTTTGATTCATTGATTCTTTGCATTAATTTCTGCTCTGATCTTTATAATTTCCTCCCTTCTTTTGACTTTGGGCTTGGCTTTTTCCTCTTTTTCTAGATGTTTGATATGTATTTTTTTTTATTTGTGTTTGTTCTGTTTTCCTGATGTGAGAACTCAGTGTAATAAATTTTTCTCTGAGGATTGTTTTCATTGCAACCCATAGATTCTGGTAAGTTGTATTTGTATTTTTGTTTGCTTGTAAATATTATTTAATTTCTTCTTTAATTTCCTCTGTGATCCACTGATTGCTCCAGAGTGTATTATTCAATTTCCATGTGTTTGTGAGTTTGTGGGTTTTTGCAGTCTCTTTTATCATTAATTTCTAGTTTTATGGTGCTATGATCCAATAACATGCATGAGATAATTTCAATTCTTTTGCATTTACTTAAATATGTTCTGTGGGCTAGTATATGATCTATTTTAGAGAATGTCCCATGTACTGCTGAGAAGAATGTATAGTCTCATGTTGTTGGATGGAACACTCTGTATATGTCTATCAAGTCCATTTGTTCACAGGTGTGATTCAGTTGTGTTATTTCTTTGCTAATTTTCTGTCTAGCTGATCTGTCTCTTTGTTTCAGTGGCATGTTAAGGTCTCCTGTTGTAACTGTGTTATTGCTTATTTGATTTTTCATTTCTGTTAATACTTGCTTTTTGTAGCTGGGTGCTACCAAATTTGGTACATATATATTTAAGATTGGTATATCTTCCTCTTGAAGTTTTCCCCTAACTAGTATGTAGTGACCTTCTTTATCTCTTCTGATCATTCTTGGTTTGAAGTTCACATTGTCTGCAAACAAAATAGCTGTCCCTGCTTTTTTGGGGGTTCCTGTTGCATGAAGTATTGTTTTCCATCCTTTGACTTTCAGTCTGTGAGTTTCCTTTTGGGTTAGATGGGTTTCTTGCAGACAGCATATGGTTGGATGTTGTTTCTTTTTTTTTCTTTTTTCTTTTTTTTTTTTGTACCAAGGATTGAACTTAATGCCATGCTTGCAAAACAGGTGCTTATGCCACTGAGCTAAATCCCAAGCCCCAAGGATGCTGTTTCTTGATCCATTGTGCCAGTCTGTTTCTTTTAGTTGGTGAATTGAGGCCATTTACATTAATGGTTATATCTGCTATATATTGGGTGATTGTTGACATGTTATCTTTCTGCTTTTGTGTTTTTACCTTTCCATTCTGTTTAATTGTCTGCCTTGCTTAGTGGTTTTTTCCTATGTCTATCTAGAATGTATTTCAGTGTTCTTTGTAGGGTTGGTTTGGTGTTCATGAAGTTCTTCAGCTGTTCTTTGTCATGGAAGTATGTTATTTCTCCATCCATTTTGAAGGACAGTTTTGCAGGGTACATCAGTCTGGGTTGGAAGTCGTTTTCCTTTAGGATCTGAAATACTTCACTCCATGCTCTTCTTGACTTCATTTTTTGTGTTGAGGAGTCTGCTGTGATTTGGATAGGTTTTCCTTTATAGGTGATCTGTCTTTTCTCTCTAACAGTTTTTAATATTCTGTTCTTATGTTGGATTTCTGGGATGGTAATTATTATATGTCTGGGTGTAGTTTTATTTTGGTTATGGCTATTTGGAGTTCTGTATGCTTCACTAATCTGTATGCCAGTTTCCATTCTCATGTTTGGGAAATTTTTAGCTATTACTTCTGTAACTAGCCTCTTGATACCATTTGTGTTGTCCCCATCTTTTTCATTTATCCCTACTAATCTTAAATTGTTTTTCTTTGCATCATCTTGAAGCTCTTTAATTGTTATTTCCCGATTCCTTGTTATTTTTAAAAGATCTTTCCTTTCCTTTTCACTAGCTACAATCTTGTCTTCGAGGTCTGAAATTCTATCTTCACTTTCACTGAGGCAGTTTTGGCAACTTTCAATAGAATTTTTGATTTCCTGTATATCTCTTTGAATCTGCTTTATGCATTCTGTTTGTTTCTTATAGTGTTCATTCAGGGGATCTATCTGTTTGCTTTGTACCTCTAACTTTTTAACTATGTCTTCTTTAGATGTGTTCAGTATTTCTTTCACTACTTTTATCATTTCTTCTTTTACCTGGGAGATTATTTCTGATTTTAGTTCTTTTATAGCTTCCTGGAGTTATTTCTTTATTTCAGTTGATATCATTTCAGGCATTTCAGGTGTATGGCTTATATTTTCTTCTATGTACATGGCTCCTAGGCTTTGTTGGGATGGGTTGGAGGTTTCAGATTGCATTTTGGTCCTTCATCTTGTCATTTTCCTATATTTCTGTGCTTTGAGCAATGTTCTAAAGCATCCCCTGGGTGTGTTGGAAATTACTGCCTGTGCCCTCAGTTCCTGGGACTGAATGAAGGTCACTGAACATGGCCTGGTCAGACCCACAGGACCTCCCAAACCAAGTCCAGTGTTTTAGGAAGCTAGGAAGGCACTTAACCACCTGAAGCGATGGCCTTAAACTCTCTCCAAGCCAGCGCCTGCAGTCTGAACCTACCCTTGTGTGGCCCCTACTCCCTAGACCAAAAGAAGGTTGCTGGATGTGGTCCACTCAGGCCCACAAAATCTCCCAAGCCCAGTCCAGTGTCCTAGGGAGCTGAATGGGCACCCAACCGCTGGGAGCAACGGTCTCAAACTCTCCCTGGGCCAGCACTGGCATGCTGGCACTCACCTCACACGGCTCTGACTCCTTGGCAGGGCCTTGGCTCCCTGGACTGAAGGAAGGTCGCTGGGCGTGGTCCACTCAGGCCTGTGAAACCTTCAGAGCCTAGTCCAGTATTTGTCAAGCTCTTTTTGAACCCTGATTTTTGTCACACAACTTGATGTAACCTACAGGGCCACTGTGCCTTCTGTTGGTCATATTCTGAGGTTGGGAGAGGAGGCATGCTGCTTCTCTAGACTTCCTTGAGTGGGTGTGGTCCAAATGGCCCTTCCAAGGGGATAAGTGGAGCCTAGGGGGATAGGCCAAGCCTTGGGCCTGCAGGAAAATCTAGACACACTGTTCAAAGAACATGTCTACCACATCCATTCCCTGGCCCCAGATGGCCCAAGTATTTCCAAGAAAAGATAGCAAACTGTTCCTCTAGACATTATGAGGGAAGCAACCAGGGTTTTGGCAGGCACAAAGCCAAGGACCTGGAAGCTTTCCTAAAGTCTATAGTTCTCTGGAATGTGCAAAGAAAGGGCTGTGTTCTGGAAGACAACCTAGCACTAACAAGACAGGAAGCACAGCAGAATCCCAGGCCTGATGAACCAGGCTATGCAGAGCTTCTGCCAGGCACTCCAGGGGCTCAGGCTCACCACTTCCTGTTCTGAGACCAGTGACCACAACTTGATGACCAGCTTCCCAGGAGGAGAATGGCTCAAGGGCTGGTGGGGCAGTGCTGGGGGAAATTCATCTGGATATGACTGCAAGTAATGGTGGAGGCAGAGCTGAAAAGGAGCATAGGATCAGTGCACACCATCACTGAGACTCCAGAAGCTGGACGTGGTAGTGTGATCCTGCAGTTCCAACACTGTGAGAGGATCACCAGTTTGAGCCCAGCCTAGGGAATTTGTGACTTAGAAAGACCTTGTTTCAAAATTTTAAAAATAAATTAAAAAGGATGTTGGGGAAGCAGCTGTTTGTGAAGGTCTTGGGTTCAATCCCTAGTACTGGAGAAAGACAAGGAGGAAGAGGAGGCAGCTCCAGTGAAAGTGTTGCTGAGGATCCAGCCTGCGACAGCACACACAGCTGAGAGTCCACACCACTCCCTTCCTCCATGGTTTGAACTTCCCTTCTGTGTATTTTTATTTATTTTTCTTAAGCTCTGATTTCTCTGAGTGCAGTCTCCCTAGTGCTGTGTTCCCACTGTCCACCCCTCCAGAAGGGCATGTGCTGGAATTAGTGCTCAACACGCACAGCTGCACCTCGCTTATGCTGTCACTACCCGATCCACAGGGACACAGGGACAGTGTGGGGCAGAAAATCAAATGAATTTTAGTAACTCTGCTGCTCACCCTGCCAGACCTGAGTCTCATACTGGATTGAAAAGGAAATAAAGCTATGTCTTTGACACAGTTTTAAATTAAACTCAATGCCAAATTCTAGTTCCCTACTACTTTCAGCATAATTTTGTTCAGTGATTAAATACTGTATTATCTAAGTTCAGGTGTGTTTTCTAAGCACAAAAAAGCAACTTTTTTGTTAAAACATCCTACAAACTCGCAGTGTGGCTGTGTAAAATGTACCTGTATCCTCCTCAAAGGAATACTTGCTCCCTTTGGTCTGACACACTTCCAATCCTGGGACCCTGAGAGACCCATGGTCCTCATTGCATGACTCCAGCTGCTCAGCATCTGAAATTCCTTCAGGCCAGACCTGTAAAGCAACCAAATCATCTCTTAGAAGAAATGACAAACTAGCCAAGTTGGCTGTATCAAGGCCTCAGCTACATTTCATTTGGTTTAAAAATTTTAAAAGCTGAAATAGTTGCCAACATTATACATTGAGGACCTCACATCAAATCAGAATGCCTGGCTTCTCCTGGAAGTTGGGGAGCTGTGACGCTCCTGAGCCCATAAACCCACTCAGAAGGCCAGGTGTGGAGCTTAGTGGCTACTGTCTCCCTAGGTTGCATGCAGTTCTGGAAATTCCCACTTGGCCCACTCAGATTGTTCATGTTGGCTTTCTGGCCCCTTAAGCATTGGGACTGTGATTCCCAACTTCAGGTTTACTATTTGTCCTGGTGTGTTAGCTTTGTGTCCCTGTGACAACACACCTGACATAATTAGCTTTGAGAGGAAAGATTCTTTTGGGCTCACTGCACTGGAGGCCCAAGTCATGGTCAATTGGCCCAGTTGCTTTTGTGCCTGTGAAGAAGTGTGACATCCAGGTGGTGGTATATGTTAGAATGGAGTTGGCGCTCATCCTGGCAACCAGAGAGTAAAAACAGAGACAGGAGGGCCTTGGCTCCAATGATCCAGCTTCTGTGCACTCAGTCCTACTTACCAAGATTTCCACAGTTCCCAGTGACTCACAGGACATGAACCAAGCCTCCAACACATGGGCTTTGAAAATATGTCTGTCAGTTTTTCATTGCTGTGACCAAATACTTAAGAAAACCAACTCAGAGGAGGAGAGGTTTGCTTCGATTCATGGGCTCCAAGGTCTCTGTCCATAGTCAGCTGCTCCATAGCTTTAGGGCTGGAGCAAAGTAAAAACATGGCAGACAAGCCTGGCAGAGGAGAGCTGCTACCTCATGGCATCCAGAAAGCAGGGAGGGAGGGGCCAGGGGGAAGGGGCCTGGGACAGATATAGTTCCCAAGGTCATAGTCCCAAGATCTGCGACCTTCAACCAAGCCGCATCCCCTAAATTCCCATCTCCACCCAACAGTACCATTGAATAATGGGTCCTCCAGCAATGTCAGAGCCCTCATTCTCCAATGGCCTTCTGAAGGCCCCACTTCCGAGAACATGAGACTGGTGGACATTCAGGATCTAAATTTTAATAGGGAGATTCAAGATCTAAACTGCAGGGCCTGGGCTTTATTTCACCCTTCTAGTTATAAACTTCCTAATCTGAGGCTAAAACCACGCCCAGTGAGAACTAAGCCTCGGCCTGTGTGTCAGGTCACTGGTGAAGGGTAAATGTGTATGCAGCACCAACATGCACCAAGCACTGACTTCTCAGCCCATTTCTTAACTCTCACAGCAGCCCAGGGTGGCAGATGACGTCATTAACCTATCTCCCAGGAAGACACTGATGTCAGCCAACTTGTCCAGCGGTGACTGCCTTTTCACCACTGCTATTGGTTCCTACTGTCACCACTGGAATCCCCTACCCTGAAATTAGTGTTCAGACTGATTTTCAGCCTTGACCTTGTCACTTTGAGTAAGTCTTGGTGTGTTGGGACTTGGACCCTCCAGCACTCTTCCTCCTGCCCTGCGGGATGCTGGGGCCTCTTCTTTCATGCCTTGTGTCACCCACTTCTACACCGGGCTCAGAATCACTGCTGGCACTTCTTAGCCACCCTCCTAGCAAGTGTCAAGAAACCAAGTAGTCTGTCAGGCAAGAATCTTTAGTGACACTATCAAGAATGCTGAAGGGCAAAACTGTCCAGCAGGACAAGCATGAATGGGAGGGGAAATGAAGAATGGATGAGATCTGGTATCGTTCCCCATGAGGCGGGGGTTTGTACACCTACTGTCCATGCCAGAGTAGCCTGGTGGTGGGAAAGTGTTTAGCACCTTCAGCTGTCCCTGAAAATGAAGGAACGTGAAGGAACACCTCTCTGAAGAGCATGACATCTGACTTGGATGGGAGGGCAGCAACTCAAGGACTCCTAGAACCTCACCCTAGCAGGCTGCACAAACACAGACCCCAGGATGTGTACCAGGTCAGTAGTTACAGGGGTCTGCTGTGTGCTGGAAATGTACTGGGCCTGTGTGCAGCTTTCCTTCCTGTGCTGAGAATTCCTTGAAGTTCCATTAACTGCAAACAAATGCCAGTGGGCTCTGGAGATTCAGCCCTTGACCTGGTGGAGCTGATGTTTTAGCAGAAGTAGAATTACACAGCTCTCTCACTGTGAGGACTGCAAATAGAAATGCATCATGTTTCCCAGACATCATACACCACCAGCCAGTCTCCCTGCAGGGGGACACTGGAGCTGTGATCTGCACGGGGAGCAGAGCTTGTGTGAAGGCTCATCGGAAAGTGTGAGTCTTCTGGGCCTCAGGATTAGGAAATGAGAGGGCTGACAAGGGGCGGAGCCACCACTTTCCTTGGCTGGAAACAGCGGCAGCCAGCACTCTTGGAGCACAGAGCACAGAGAAGAGAGCAGCAAGGGCTCAGCTGATCACCTTGGCGAAGGTCACACCTGTGAGGCCTTGAGCCGACTTCAGGACTTTGAGATCTGTCCTGACAGACTGGGGAACCATGGGATTCTCGGCTGGAAGGGACCTAAAATCAGCACAGGTGCAGGACTGGCAATGTAAGTAAAGAAGGTCAGAGGTGTGGATGAGCAGATGCAGGAGCTGGTCGTGAAGCAGTAGGTCACTGGGCTGATTCAAGGGCAGGGAAGAGAGATGCTTGGAGCAGGTTTCTCTGTGGCTGCATTACGGTCTGTGCACAAGAGCTTTAGCACTCTGCCCTGTGTCCCTGGAGTCATGACAACCAACAACACGCTCGGGCGGTTCCAGCCACCCCTCAGGAGGTATGTCAGCTTCCTGTCACTGTCACAGGAACCAAGTACATTCCTGGCACACAAGCATTTTATCCTGGCTGACAGGAGTGGAGATCCTGATTCCTGATCAGCTCACCCTGTTACTTTTGTGGCTGTGTCCAGGAATTGCATCATGATGGGGTGTGTGATGCAGCAAAACTGCTCACCCTGAGAACTGGAGGCAAAGAGAATGTGAGGGATGGATGGGTTCCTTGTAGTCCCACAGCCCCCATATCACCTTCCTCCAGAGCAGTCTGAAGCTCAGTCTTCAGCTTTATAAGTATTATGTATGTGTGTGTGTGTGTATATATATATTTTTTTTTCCAGAGACAAGGCCTCTATGTAGTCCAGGTTGGCCTTGTACTCACCAAGTAGCTGAGTCTTGAACTTGTAGAAATCCTCCTGCCTCAGCCTCTTGAGTACTGGGCTTCCCAACACCCAAAGAACCTCTCATGTCCTAAAGTCCCATCACCTCCCAATAGTGCCATCCTGGGGACCAGGCTTCCAACACAGAACCCTGGAGCACTCGAATGTGGAGGACCACCTGGATGATTCTCCTAAACAAAGAGCCATTATTTTCATTTTGGATAAACCTAGCCCTATCTCTGAGTACTGATATGTCCAGAGCTGCCATTTCCTTTTCCCTTCAACTGGCTCTAAGCAATGCAAACAGGGCTGGCTGAGGCGCTGATGCGTAATCTTTGAAGACAGGCCACAGTCACTGTTTCCCTACCCTGTGACTCCCAGACAACATGAGCGAACCAGGCAGGATGAAAAGCCAACACTCCACACTGTCAACTGGGTTTGAGCCTTGAGATAAGAGCTATGACTTCCCAGGGTGGAAAAGTTTACGCACTGGAGCTGAAGCACCGCTGCCTAAACATTAGATGCTACCTCAGTTGCATTATGCCAATTGGTATTTCTGCATATCCTTCTCTTCGCGTATTTCTTGTCATTCTCACAGTCACTCATCCTCAAACCACTCCCTTCTTCATGAATTAATTAAATCTGAGTTGAGCCCTGGGTTGAGATCTTTGAACCACTGTCTTGGTTGTACTTAGGACCTCCTTGGCTCCCCATAACTATAAATGTGTCTCAGAGCCTTTATTCTTGCTGTGGGTTGCACTGGAAGTAGTAGATTGGAATTAATTTATGGGAATTCCAATAACTTTTCCATGGGAAACTTCCTAGATCGAGATGATGTCCGGGAACAGTTCTCTATACCCTGAGATCCAGACCACGGCAATTGGTAGACACTCCTGCAGCTGAGAGGTGATGAGGAGGGAGGGGCAGAAGGGTGGGCAGGTCCAGATAGGATGACCAAGGCTGCTCCACCAGCCTGTTAGGACCCAGTTCTGGAAACGAATGACCAGCCTGGTGCGAGTGCCAGGGCTGCTGTCCCTGTGGTCTGAGGGGCCCCAGGACAGCAACAGTATTACATCGCAGGTGTCAGCCCACACGGGCCCTCCTTGGGGCTTCCTAGGAATGCAGCTGCTTCTCTCTCTTGTGCACAGCAGGCTGTGTAGTGCCAGCTCTTATCTGAAGCTCCCTGGAGCCCCTTCCCTTGCAGAATGGGTCTCTGTGTTTCCAAGGACCACATAAGTTGGTAAGACATGCCAGCTGGTGACATGGTAAAATGGAGATGAGAGGGGCTCATGTAAGCACTTATTTATAAAACTCAGGAGAAGAAACATGCAACTTGCTGTCATCTATTATCAAGCAAAAGAACATCTCATCCTTTTTCATTACTGTGGAAGACTGTGCTGAGGCTCCTACATGGCCTGTCTCTTGGTCACAAGTTAATTGAAAACTTGCATATGAAGTAGGATTGCTGGGTGAAATATAGGACACCCAATTATATTTAATATCAGACAAACAGCAAACATGGTTCTCATATATGTGCATCTACAATATTGCACGAGGCATAATCCCACTGAAAATGAGCACTGTTTCTGGGAAAATCCAATCAAATTTAGTTCAACATCCCATATTTCTATTTACTAAGTCTGGAGACTTTCATACAGAACTGTCTGAAGTTCAATCTTCAGCTTTATAAGTAGCATTTTTTTTCATTTTTGAGGCAATGTCTCACTATGCAGTCCAGTTAGCCTTGAACTCACTATATGGCCGAGGTTGGTCTCAAATTCTCAGCAATCTTCCTGCCTCAGCCTTCCAAGTGTTGGGATTACAGGTATGCACCACCACACCCAGCAGTATAAGCAGCATATTTTAAATGCGTCTGTTAATATATCTTTTCTGTCCCATAGAGAATTCGAAGTGGCTGACTAGCACTGTGTCCTGAAGAGAAGCGTGCCCTGGGCCATGATGAGGACATCTCCTCAGGCAGCTGAGGTGCAGATCTCACAGGAACACAGGGCTCCTTCTCTAACCCTCTCATCAGCCGTGGTGCTGAGTGTTTGCCAGCCCACAGACCTCTCCCTTCAGGTGGGGTTCACAGCAAACCTGCTGAGGTGTCTAGAGGTCTGACCCACCACTCCGGCTCCACCACACCCTCCACCCACACCTAAAGAAATATTCTTTAGTTGTAAAGAGAGGCAGAAGCCTTTACCCTCCACCCACACCTCCATGCACTCAGATCTCTGAGGATGACTGGCCCCGGCAGGTGGGCACTGGCCTTCAGCACCCAGGTGTCCTGGCCTTAGGCCAGAGGGGATCCAGTAATGTGGTGTCTTTTCTAAAGTTGTGCCATGAGAACTGTAATTTAGACCACCAAGAAGACTTCAAAGGGGGGGCAGAGAGAGAGAGAGAGAGAGAAACCTTTTAAATTAACTCCAGTTCTCACAAAACTGACAGTGTGAACCCAAAGGCCCCCAGGAAGAGGCGATGCCTAAGAAGGTGTCTCCCAGGGTCCCAACCTCACCTGATCTTCTGAGAAAGGGTGGGAGGCAGGGACAGGAAGTGCTGCCCAGGATGAGCACCTGGGCCAGGCTGAGGTCTAAAGCCTGCAGCAAGGTGACCTTCAAAGTACGGCCTCTCTAGCTGCTCCTGGGGAGATGAATAATGCAGGAATCAGGCTTGTGGGCTACAGATGGCCCAGCATCGTCACAGGCCGTTATCCACGGGTAACTCTCATGACTCACAGCAGGGGAAGATGCAAAGCGAGTGTGAATATTATATCTTTTGTAATAAAGGAAGGAGGTACTAAGGATGCTAAGATTAGGCCATGGAGTGGTAATCAGATTCATAACAACTTTTTTCACTTTTATTTTTAAATAACTGTTATTAAGAGTGTAGACCTCTGCACAGCAGAAAGGGCTGCAGCAAGCCCTCACCCATCTATTAGTCTTCTGTAAAGATAGTCATGGTCAGTCTTATTTCATCACCCACTGTATTCCTTCCCGTGTTATTTGAAAGCAAATCCCAATCATTATATCACCTCATCTAGAAATATTTAGTCCTCTGGAAGATAAGGACTCTATTTAGTTAGTTAGTTAGTTAGTTAGTTAGTTAGTTAGTTTTGAGACAGGATCTTGTTATATAGTTCAGGCTGAACTTGGACCCACTATGTAGTCCAGGCTGGCCTCAAACTCACAGTGATCCTCCTGCCTCAGCATTCCAAGTGCTGGCATTACAATATGTGTAACCACACATGACTAAGGATTAAGTATTAAAACATGATCACCTTGGTAATTTTATACCTAAAAAAGAATTAATTTCCTCGGTAGAATTGAGTACCCAATCAGTATTCAAAGGCCCAGTTAGCATATAAAAGTCATAAGTATTTTTAGTTTGTTGGAATTAAAATACAAATAAAGTCTACATATTCATATATAATATAATCTATAAGATCCCCTCCATATTATTTTTTCTTTGCAATTTACTTTTCCTGTAAAGCCTACCATAATATGGATTGCTCCAATTGAATCCCCAAGATGTCATTTAATTTATCTCTCTATCCTCCATATTTTCTGCAGGTTGGCAGTTGGAGGTTTAAACTTCTCCTGAATTATTTCTTGATAGGTGGTGCTACTGTCTACTTCTAGGAGAAGGCATCTCTCTCTCTCTCTCTCTCTCTCCCTCTCTCCCTCTCTTCCTCTCCTCTCTCCCTCTCCTCTCTCTTTCCCTCCGTGTTTCTCTCTGTGTGTGTCTCTCTCCCTCTCTCCTCTCTCCTCTCTCCTCTCTCCTCTCTCCTCTCTCTCTCCCTCTCTCCTCTC
>PVJX010045414.1:0-12728 GCA_004027295.1 Dolichotis patagonum | reverse complement strand
ATGAACACCTGTTATGCATCAAATAAGCAGGAATGTTCCTGTTTTAGGACTTTCACAATGCAGTGCCCTCCCCTATACAGTCACAGTCTCTTCAAGTGTGTGATCAAACATCACTTTTTCAATGAATCACAGACAAGTAACCTGCCAAACTTTAAATTTTACATGTCACTCTATGGTCTATGTATTAAAGGGATAGTCTGCAGTTTGGCACTACAAGGATGTGGTGGAAATTTTATAATACTATGTCATTTATATTTTGATTATCACTTGCTGTAATCTCTTCCTCCTTCCTGGAGAAGGAACTATTGTATCTTTTGTTCATTGATATATACTAAATACTTAGCAGAAAATCTGACATATATATCTACAAGATATTTATTGAAACAATTACTTTTGATTAAAAGGAGATTTAGCAACAGTTGTCACCAGTTTTAAAATAAACCATATTTTGGTAGCAATAGAATTTTTTTCTAAATTTTTCCTGTGCCTTTCAGTAAAATTGTGAAAATTTTCAAAAAGTCTGTATTTTAAACTAAAATTCAACTTTCTCTTGCACATAATAATTCTAGGTATCAACCCTTTATTTTGACATTTACTTATGTCCTTGTATTTTTTGTCAATTCCCAGATTTAAAGTTGAGAAACATCAAACATTTATATGTCTTTTAAAATTCATCATACAGAATATGTTCATTGATTTCATTAGCATACCCAATGAACGTTGAAGCAGTGCTTATCTCTATTTTTACTATATGTGCTGCAAATTATAACCCACCTCACTTTTCTTAAAGACAAGAAACTGGTTTTCTATGACAAAAGTTTCTTTCTCAATATCCTTTTTACCTTCTCTTCCTTAATTGGAATAGAGAAGAACCTTATTTCTTATGTTACATTAAGAATAATATTTCATAAGGCACATTATATGACTCCAAGTATTAAGTAACTTGTATTAATGATTTCTTTTAAAAAATGAGAAAGAGTAAATAAATCCATATGTTTTGTTGAATTCTGTCTTCTTACAAATTCTTAGTTTGCATTAAATACTAAAAATAATTCATTCATTTACTTAGCAAACTCCTGGCATTTTGTTTTTAATTTTACTTTCTAAATGTATATAGGTATTGGCTCCCTTGTTTAATTTTGGATTTTTCTACTCTAAAGATTTAAATATAAACACAATATCATGTAGCAATTTGTGAGCAATGATACGCAATCATTTCTTACAGTGGAAAATTTGACTATGACTATAAAACCAGGAATTAGAAAAATAAATGACACATTCTTATATGGATCCTATGAAACAGCCAAGCATGAAGCAGGTATCCCAAATCACATGGCTTAGAATGGCACAAAGGTTTTCATATAATAATAGGCAAAGAACATTCAAACTTGCCACCATCCTATTCTTTAAACCTGCAAGTCCATTTCTAGTCTATTTGACTATGTTTTCATGTTTGGCTTCCTTTGTGCAGGGTGCTATAGGTTTTATACTTGTTAAATTCTGAATTGTGGTGATTTATGATGCAGCATACGCCTTTATGTATTGATAGAAAACAGTTAAGAGTTAGTGCCCTAAATTTCTTAACTATTGTATGCGTGGAAGTCATAAGTAAGCTGCACTAGCAATATTGTAAGATCTACAACTCACCAGTCCTGGGTCAGTCTTTGTTTATTGTAGTCATTGTTTTATAACACATTACATATTCTGTTTGATTCTTGTGACTCCTGCCAACTGATGTTCTCTGCCTTTTCTCCAAGTAGAATCCAGATAATTTGAGTTTAGAGTCAGCACTCAAAAATAAGTTTATTCATATAAAGTGTATTTTGCTGATAGCAATTAAGAATTTGCTTATTCCAATCTTGGGTATGTGGGTGAGAAAGGCAATAGCAAAATTGTCAAGGGAACTGTAGGATCACTAGGACTTGGTGACACATCAGATGTGGGTGGTAGTCATTTGTAGAAATTCAGACACTCTCTGCCTTTTGAGTCATTGGGATATCAAGATACATCATGTTTACAAACAAGTAATAGCATAACATGAAACTTGAAAATAATTTTTCCCACTGTAATATCAAAAAGAAAGAACTAGCTTTAATTTGTTCATTCATTATTTTATTCTACATATTTGGAAATCCTTTTCAAGCATTTTGGTCATATATCAGTTGCAGCCTCAAAATAAGTTGACTGTGATTAAAAGAGCTTCTAAATATTTGGAATTGAATTTCAGCTTGTATTATTTTCCCTATCTCTCTGATTTGTGCATGTAGAAAACTGAAGCCTACAAACTTGAAGAAATATCCAATCCATGCATCATTTTAGAAATGGATTATAATTTAATGAGACTAAATCACCTTTACCATTTTTCTCTACAGAACCTTGTCAAACCTAAAAATTATTAATAATTATGTATTCTTTTTCAGAACTGTCAAATATGTCATCAGTTATACCTCCAAGAAGATTTGAACTATTGTAGTCAGTCACTAGTAAAATCATTTTAAGATACCACCACAATAGGATTGGTTAATATCATAAGTAAGTTTTAGTAGCACTTTCCTAATGTGAAGCAACATCTATTTGGACTAAACATAATCATAAAGCATTTTCTTCATTGCTAAAATTTATCATATATTGACCTGAGTGATAAGAATGATTAAATTATGTTGTTTGAGTGTAAGGGAGGTTTGTGTATTTTCCCATAGTCTACATAAATGTCTGCTGCACACTGTTAAAGAAACATCTTCAAGTCTTTCATGGGTAAAATTAACTGACCTCATTAATTTAAAGGCTTATTAGCAAGTCACATTGGTTGCAAAGAGTGCCACACTGCTGTCTTACATTATCCAGATAGTTGATTTGCTTGAAACAGAGAGATAGTTTTGAGTATTGCAATGTGTTCTCTGTACAGCACTCTTCTACATTGAAATTAATATATGCAATAAACTGAGGTAAAGACAAAATAAATCTCATGAATTGCATTTCATCCACTTTCAATTTTTATTTGCCATTGCCACTGACCACCATCCCTCCCATCCTTAACAGCTTCTCCAGACTACATGTATAATAATGGATGCAGTCATTTTGTTCAGTGGTTTCATGATTGACTGACAAGCTGTGCAATAGCACCTTGTGTACTCTGCCATTTTTCCACTGAGTGGTACTGCACAACAGTGATGAGGGGCTATAATGTCACTGCATGAAGTCACAAAACTCTAAATATGATATGGACTTCTTTCTTTTCTTTATATGTTCCCTTATATCAATTTTGTATTTACCAGTGATGGAAACTGTAAACTTTCTGCTTTCAAATCCACTTAAATAAAATTTGAATCTAAATGATCTTGGCTGTGTCTTTGTAAATTTTCTCTCATTGCTTGTACAAAACACCGGACCCTCAAAATCAGTGAAAAGAAGGTTTACTTAGCTTAGTTTTTGGAGGTTTCAGTCCATACTCAGCTGGCTCCAAGGCAGAGCATAATGGCTAAAAGGTAGACACTCGCACAGCTATTGCTGATTTAATATCATCCTTCTTAGAAGTCCTACCATGCTTCTTTTGTTCTACTACCATTGGTTCTATCTATCACATTGTGTCTTATTGGAATTTGAATATGTGTGATAGTTTAAACAAAATATTTTTTATCATAAATGAGATATTATAGTACCCACTGATCATTTTCTGTTATTCGGTTCAGAAAGCCCTGTAATTCTTTCACTCTGTGCATGGCTTTATACTATTGTGTTATGTTTGATATTATTGTACTTGAAACTATGCTCAACTATAGCAGAGTAAGAGATATGGTGTTAGCTACTGTTGATGTCCAGTTGTCTTAATGTAAAGTACTGTGTTGCCTATGTTGTCCTGTTCAGATCTGCTCTGTACTGCCCCCTTTTGTTTTATTCTCTTTCAAATAAAAAAAAGGTAGACACTTGCTCAACAAAGGCAAAAAGGTCCAAAATCAGAAAAGTATGCCTCCTTCCCTCCCTTATATTGTATGTCAGCTACCCACCCTTGGGTGAGTGCAGCACTCATACTGTCAATCCCATCACTAGACAATGGACCAATCACAAACACTAGATTCAGCTGCCTCCATGACTGCATGAGGCTTGGGGGGGGCATCAAGACATGAACTGTAACAGGAAGTATGTTCTTTAATAAACATGTATTCTAGAAGTTAAAGTATGGTCACACTTGTTATGCAATTTCTTTTCTAAGCAATTCCTATAAAAAGAAATTGAAAGCAGGTGGAAATTATTCAAAGTGGTTATGAATTAAAAGCTCACACACTAGTCTTCAAAGTACTCAGAACACCTGGGCCACCAGAACTGCTGAAGTAGACAATGGCATTTATAGTAGATTAAAGCATCATCTTCTTATAAATGGTATTTTTGTCTTCAGACTGGAAGAGGGAGGCCAAAGCTTTCAGTGCTTAATTGGTTTTCTCCCTTCACTTTAATTAAACTTACCCTAAGCTTGCAAACTCCCACAGCTGCTATTTAAGAGTGAGGAACTCCTGTGACTCCAGCTTTGAATACAGTAAGATAAAAAATCAGGTGTACTTTTGGGTTAAATGAATATGTGAATATTTTTCATTTTTAGACAGAAAAATTGTTGCACAATCAAAAGCACTGTAAATATTTCTGTATTGTGGATGCAAAGATTATGTTTCTTTCAATTCTTTAACAGGTTTTGAAACCATTTAACTTATCGCTCTGTTATACATGTGCTCACTGCCCAGCAATGCACCTTTTATATGATGTTCAATTATTATCTCATTATTTACTATTATGACATTATCTAGGTATCACTTCATTTAAAAAGAATGCAAGATTTGGCATTGCTTTCATTTAGTGGTGTGACAATGATGAAAGTCTAAGCATTCTGGACATAACCTAATTTCCATCTGCTTACTCAACTTTATTGGAAAGTCATTTAAATTGACTGAGTCAGTTACACTTGAAACATGAAAGAGTCTTTTGTCATTTATGGGATGAGTCAGACCTCAGTTTTAATCTTCTGCCTATATCTAGGGACTGGACAGTGGAAACATGAATAAAAACACATATCCTTACCACAAGTATTACATTTAAATAGTGCTGGAAGCCATCTCCACATAAAAATTTAAATTAAATACTGAATCAGAAAAAGAGAACAAAATAGAAATATGTACGTATTCCACATGAGGTACATATAAGTAATTAGAATTCTAAAATGGCATTTTAGATATACAGATTTCCTGACTGTATATGATTTTATATCAAGATCACATTCCCATTAAGACTTAATATATCACAGGCACTCTTCTGTGCACTGCACATCTATTAGTTAACTTAATCTTCACATCAACTCTGTAAAGAGTATTATTTCTGACATTTAGACAAAGAAACAGAAGTACAAGGGGTAAAGTAAAATGTCTAAATTTGTATAGGAAGGAAGTGGTGGGTTTGGAAGGAAAATCCATGCAGTCTGATGCCAAAGCTCCTGTTTTAAACCATCATATTAGTGAGACACTGAATGAACAAGCAGTTAACCAAATCTCAGTCTATAATGACATAAGATAAAAGCCAAAAATTAAGCTCAAAAACACTGTGTATTCAAAATCTGTCCTAGGATTATGTTTAGTAATACAATTCAAATTCAAATAAATATCTTAGGAGGCCCTATACGATGTGTAAATAGTGTCACTAGGAGCTGTTTTCTAAAAGAAGTAATTAATGGGATGGGGCAATACTTAGTCAAAATTGAATACTAGTTTATCTTTTCAAATATTAATTTCAATAAGTATCATTTCCATGGCTCTCTTCTAAAGTGAAACAGCAATATTCACTGGTACATGCTGAAACACTAAATCAATACACAACATAGGAAAAAATCATTAGGTAACATCATGGTAATTCAATTAATAGAATCTAATATCTGTATTCAAGCAGCTTTTATCCTGAGACAAAAGAGGTCTATGGTAAAATAACTAGTTTAATATTGTGATGAAGTATTGTTTTAGAGTTGTAGAAATCAATAAAATTAATCAAAAAGATTCCACCTCATGCATTTGAATACATGAGCCTCACCTCATCTCTTTTAGCAATGGTTTGAATTTTCTTACTACTCTAAAGCATTGAATTGTTGCTTCATAAAGTATATAAAACACAAGACAGTCAGACGCTAATTGTTCAAATATTAGTAAAGTTGTTCTGTCATTATATTATTTAAATAACCACATTAATTTCAATGTAGAGCTACTGATCTTTTCAAGATATTAGAAGAATACATTTATTTAAAATGCTTCATTGATGAATTTTCTAAAACTTTAAAACAATATTTACTTGTTTTTTGATTCATTGAGCTCTTATGCCCCCAAGTGACATATCCTTCATTTACTTTGGTTGAAATGGCTCAGAGAGAAAACATTACAAAACAAAAGCTTAAAAGAGAATGTGACTGCCTGTCTATGTCACCATGCCTGAGAAGGCAGCCTGAATATTGTTCAGAATACTTGTGGTGATTAGAGTTTGAGAAAAGTCATTGAAAGTTTTGGTTTTTTTCATCCAAAAAATAAAATGGATGAGTTAATGCCTATACCATGACAAAATGCATCATCAATTCACTGAAAATGAGTCAATTTGATATTTTAAGAGACATTTACTTTTCAATTTTCAATCATGGTTTTGGGCATTAAGGCATTATTACAGTATGTTTCAAACTCAGAATACTATACTGTTCATCCATCACTTAAATGGTAAAAATACCGTATATGTTAGTTATTACCTAACATTTCAATCTAGAGACAAGTAGCAATAGAGTAGTGGATTTTCTTCCTTCTATACAGTGAATAAATAAACTTTCCTCTCATGTAGAGATATTCAACAATTGAAATACATTCTCTTCATCATAAAAATGCAGATTTTGTGAAAAATCAATATAAAACTCAAACTTTTGGAAACTATCCTGTGATTTAAGAGTCAGAACAAATCACTTATTAGATGAGTAAGAATTACCCTTTTCAGACACATGGCAATTGCAGAAACAAAAGCTTGACATTAAAAATATGGGCAAATTCTAGTGTCACAATAACCAGAGGAAAGAGACCTTTGTAATTCTATGTAGAGATACATGTGTATATATAAATGTGTACATATGCATTTTGCATCCATATTTCACAGAATATTAATTCAATTAATCAGATAATTCAATTAATCAAGCAACAAAGTTATATGGGATCATATATCATTAATGATGCAAGTAGCTATTTAATTTTTAAAGCAGTAGAATTCTTGTGATCCCTTCAAAACTTTTCAGGACTTCCTAAATCAGGAATAACATAAATATCAGACTTAATAAGATGTGGTGCCCCACATCTGTAATACCCACACTAAGAGGATCAACTATGAATATTATGAGTTCAAGCATATCCTGGGCAATTTAGTGAGACACTATGACATAGAGAGACACTGTCTCAAAATAAAAATAAAAGAGAGTGGGGATATAGCTCCATGAAAATACACTAGATTCAATCCTCAGTACAGCAAACAAATAAAGAAAGATAACTCCTTACTGCTTTGTTAACAAGTGTCAAATGGAAAAATCACTCAAGAAAATGTTGTTTCTGTTTACTAAAATTTGAAATGAAGTAATTTTTCTGTAGATCTTAGTAGCAACTTTTTTTTAATCTGTTATCATTAAAAAATGTTGCCTGTACTTACAAACATTAAGAGCATTAAGAAATGTTAAGTGATTTTATTTTCTGCAAATAGCCAAATGCTGAGTTGTCATGGAATTTGTAATCATTTCCAAATATTTGTGGGGCAATTTTTCCAGGTTTACATTGATAGCAAGAACTTTTCTTCCTATTAAAATTATTCTTAAAATAATGTATATGACATGAGGTAAAAAGTATAATATCCTCAGTTTAGAAATCAGAAAATTTGGACCATGTTTTTGACCATCTAAATCAAGAATATACATTTTACTTTATTGAAAATATAAAATAAACTTAACCTCTAAGCTCTAACCTCTAACATAGGTGAAGTAATAGCAGCCATATGTAACACTGCCTGCAACAGATAGAAGGTCAGGAAAATATAGATGTAACAAACAACATATGAAAGTGTTAAATAAGGAAAAATAAAAAAGAGAGAGAAACCAGGTAAAATGAACCCTTGGATTGTTCCAGTTTGCCACATTCTTAGAGTTTTTGGATCAAGGTATATGGAGAAAATAACTTCACTATTTATGTTTAACAGATAATCTGAGTTTAGAAGAGAACAAAGACCATGGAAATTTGAGTACTGGGAAGAAAATACCTTTGTGGAGAGGAAACAACAGAGATCAATGGTAAACTCCTCTGAATTATGTATCAAACTACTGACCACCACATGTATTTGATGAAACTATTCAAAAGCAAGAGAAGTACAACTTGAACAGATTAGAAGGAACCACATCACAGAAGTTTCACTGGGGCAACAATAGTGCCTTTTCCCACAAACAGTACTATCAAACATTCACATTTCCTGAGTAGACAACCCAAATGTATTGCATCAGTAGGAGGACTAATTAATCTTAGACTAAGCATGGTGTTGGGCCTGCTTAATCATTCTAAAAGAACAAGACCAAGAAGAATCAACATATTTCCAGGTAACAGGATCTCATAACATAGTTGAAAAGTATTTATAGGAGCACAAAATTTTCCAGCACCCAAGAAGGAAAATTCCTAAAATCTGACATCAATTTGAAAATTATCAAGCATAAAAAGAAGCAGCAAAACACAGAGCATATTCAAAAAGGCAAACAATTCATTGAACCGTACATAGAATTCAAACTGGTGTTAGAATTAGCAGACAAAGACAACAGAATTCTGTAGTTATTTTAAATTAATGTTGTCTCAAAAACTGCAAAAAGACAAAAAGACAATTAACATACCAAAACTGCTAGCAAGTACTATACTGTCATTGTGAGGTGCAAAAATATACTTTAATTACAAATGCTAAAATTATAAATTTTTATAAGTTCCAATGAAATTTGATGAGTTTTAATTTATTTTTTGATAAATTTCTGCAGCATGTGACTAACAGTTACTAATATTTTCAAGGAATCTTAACACACTTTGATTCAAAACGTTGATTTAGATGAGCCATGTACTCGTCAACATCAATGTAACAGGGAGCTATTTAAACTGAAATGTTTAGAAAGATATGGTTACATAGTCTTTATTTTTATCTACAGATTTCAGAGTGTTTAGTAGAAACTGACTAAGTTACAAGAACAAAATTACTCTGGCATTACATATTCTAAGAGTGCTCTGTATACTTGTGAATTATGCAAAGTTTAAAACTATATTATTTGTAAGAGGCAATAGAAAAAATTAAGTATTTTCACTTATTTTCAAAATCATATTGAATCTCAAATGGGGTAGGAATGTTGTGAAGCTTTAAGACATCAATGTACTGGGGCCCTGACTGCATGCCGCCGTGGAATCCCAGCACACAGGGTAAACTTGGAACTCAGCTCCAAGGTTAGTAAGACAATGCCCTGCATCTCAAACCACCCCAAGACTCATGAGAGGGACCAGCAGGCCTAACCAGGACATGCCCAGCGAAATTGAAGCAGTGAGGAGGGCCCAGAATCCAGGCCTAGGCCCTGACCGTGTGCTCTGGCAGAATCCTAGCTCACAGCAAACTTAGAACTCTGCTTCCAGAGGAACCTTGGACTACACCAGATTATCTGTGCTAGCTTGAAGGGAACTTAAGTGTCTGCCTCACCAAAACATATCTCACCTGGCTGCAGTGTGGTGAGCATGCCCGTAAAATAGGGGTTTACAGTGGCAAAATAGGGCCAGTAGTAAAGCTCCCTCCAACTAATTGTAAGACCTTGGTAAGTCTGACAAGAGTGAGGGTGACCCCTTCCTACACACAGAAAACATCAGGCAGAGTAAGGAGTGTGCTGACAAGGATTCCCCCAACTTAAAGAAAATCAAAAGGGATTATGAGACACACAGACACAATAGGGACACAGTAGGGCCTCAGCCAATACAAACGCTATAGACAGGGAGATTTGATGACCTGGAATAACCTGAAGATAAAGTACCAGCAGGAACTAAAAGTTGACTCACATCAATAATATTAGGCTTGTCAGCCCAGGAAGAATACAGGACTCACCCAACAGGCCCTGCAGCAGGAAGTCAGGTGACTGGCCCAGCTATTCATCATGAGACCAAGCAATTGAACAAACATCAACCTTGCATTAGGACCTCAAGATGCACAATACCAACAGCGGACACTAGTGGGACTGAAGGACCAAACACTAACTCAAAAGGGGAAAATTGCAAAATGAAAAGCAAAACGCAATCTCAAATATCTAGTCCACCAGGAGCAAGTACAGGAGACACTGAAATAGAGGAGTCCAAAAGCAACACATTGGAAACCTCTAAAAAGATGGCAAATGAAATTTAAAAAAAAAAAACTCTATGAGGCTACAGAGGAAAACAAATTAGAATTACCCTCCCATATAAAGATAGAAATAACAACCTTAGTAAAGGAGTGGCTGAGCGCAACTAAAGAAGAAATAGAGAAAAAGTACAGGGGCATGGGAAACTGATTGAAACCTTGAATGAACAACATAGAAAACAAGCAGAATTCATGAAACAAACTCAAAGAGATATCCAAGAAACAAATTTCTATTCAAAGCATGCAAAAACGTTTAAATGAACCTGAGGATAGGATTCCAGACTTTGAGGACAGGATCACAATTAGTGCACATGAAAGGATAGAACTATTAAAAATAACAAAGCAGCATGAAATGAAAATCTCGGAGCTTAAAGATGATGCCAAGAGCAAAAATATAAGATTAATAGGCATTACTGAAGACTCAGGAGACAATGCAAACAGCGTAACTACAATATTCACAGAAATAATAGGAGAAAATTTCCCAAACATGGGGAAAAAACTGATATGCAGATAAGTGAGTCATGTAAAATTCCAAACAGTCACAACCAACATGAATCTACTGCCAGACATATAATAATTAAAATCTCAGAGAAACAGCATAAAAACAGAATACTAAAAGTTGTTAGAGAAAAGACACAACTAACCTATTGAGGAAAGCTCATTACAATGACAGCAGACTTTTCAGCACAAACCTCAAATCAAGACATGCTTGGATTGAGATATTTCAAGCCCTGAAAGAAAACAACTTATAAGCCAGATTGATGTACACAGCAAAACTTTCACTCAAATTTAATGGAGAAACAAGATATTTCCAAAACAAAGAACAACTGAACAAATTCACGTCCACCAAACCAACACTACAAGCAGTATAGAAAGACATATTAGATGGAGATAAAAATGACCACAATCCCCAGAACAACAGAAAGAAACCACCAGGTTGGGCAAGCAATTAAATAATGGGGAAAAGCAGAATGCAAACAATTGGAACATAACATGGCAAAGTCAGACCAGTAAATATCAGTAATATCCAGAAATGTAAATGGCCTCAATTCAACTATCAAAAGAAATAGGTTGAGAGAATGGATCAAGAAACATGATCCTACAATTTGCTGTATACAAGAAACACATCTGACACAAAAGGAAGCTCATAGATTAAAAGTTAATGGATGGAAAACAGTATTTCCATGCAATAGGAACACAGAAAAAACTAGGGGTGCCTATTGTATTTTCAGACAATGTGAACTTCAAACCTAAAATGATTAAAAAAGACAAAGAAAGTCACTACATACTTCTAAGTAGAAAAATTCAAGAGAAAAATATAACAATTATAAATATATATATGCATCAAACACAGGAGCACCCAGCAATATAATACAGATACTAATGGATATGAAAAATGAAATATACAAGAACACAATTATAACAGGACATAAACAGCCCATTGTCACAAAGAGAAAGATGAACAAGACAAATAGCAATGAAATAACAGAAGTGAATCATGCCTGTGAACAATTGGTCTTAGTAGATGTTTTGAGAGTGTTCTACCCAACCACATCAGAATACACATTCTTCTCAGCTGCACAAGGGACATTACCCAAAATAGACCATATAATATCCCATAAAACATTTTTAAGTAAATGCATAGGTGTTGAAATTATCCCATGCATTACATCTGACCATAGTGCACTGAAATTGCAAATTAATGGCAAAAGGAACTGCAAAACCTGTGTAAATATGTAGAAATTAAATAACAACAATTGAAGAACCAGTGGGCTATAGATGAAATTAAAGAAGAAATAAAGCAATACCTAAAATTCAATGAAAATGTGGAAACAACATACTGTAATCTGTGGGATGCAATGAAAGTAGTCTTAAGAGGTAAATATATAGCAATAAGTAGTCATATCAAGAAAACAGAACAAACACAAATAAACAACCTAATGTTTCATCTCAAGCTTCTAGAAAAAGAAGATCAAGTTAAACCCAAAGCTCAAGGAAGAGAGGAAATAGTAAACATTGGAGCAGAATTCAATGCAATTGAAATTTAAAAAAATACAATAATTAATGAATCAAGATGTTGGTTTTTTGAGAGAATTAACAAAATTGAAAAGCCTCGATGCAACCGTATAAAGAAAAAGAAAGAAAAAAACCCAAATGTATGCAATAAAGACTGAAAAGGGGGGAAATTACAACAGATCCCATGGAAATATAAAAGACCATGAATACCTAGATTGAAAAATCTCTACTCACATAGAGTGGAAAACACAGAGGAATTGGACAGATTTCGAGAAACA
>PVJX010045413.1:0-12727 GCA_004027295.1 Dolichotis patagonum | reverse complement strand
CCCCAAGGATCCATAAAATTAACTTTCAATCTCAAATTTGAGTTTAAATTCTAGGTTCCAGGTAAGTCCCAAAGATCTAGGATAATATTTATATTTTTTTCTTCTGAGATCTCAGCATCAAACAATGAATATACAAAGAATGATTGAAGGTATTTTATATTACTATAAGTTGTCTTTTTTCTTTTGCAACCTATTTTATTTAGAAATATATTACAAATAACAAAAGTCACTTATCTTAGTTACTTTTCCCATTGCTGAAACAAATACAAGACACTCAAAGTTAAAGGAGGAAATATTTATTGTAGTTCACAGTTAGTAGAGGATTCGGTACATCATTGGCTGGCTCTACGGCATGGTGGCATGGAAGTGGAGCATCACAGAGAAGAAACAGCTCATGGAAGGCAGAAGGCAGCAAAAGCAGCAAGCAGAAAGCAGCGGTAGCAGCTGCTCTCCTTTGTCCTTTATGTCCTATCCAGGCTCTCCACTCTTCAGGGTAGCACTCCTTAATCCTAGCATCCTTAATCCTAGCATCACACCATAAATAAATCCCAGCATCACACAGTCTAAACTCAGCCACCGCTGAAAATGTCCACCTGTTACCACATGAGGTTTTAGTAGGACATCTAGACACAAGTCATAACATCACTGAAAATATCAAATTTTCAGAAATTAATAGTTAGCCCTTTTCTATTTATCAGCTTTACTGGTATGATTTAGATATAATAATTGCATTCATCATAGGGAACTTGAACCTGTGCATAGGGTGTCTTAGTTCCTCTTTTTTTCCTCTTATTTCCCTCTCTTCCCTTCCTTATTTACAAAATTTTGCTTCCATTTTATCCTATTTTCCCTCATTTTTTTCTTTTCCCTACCCCCAGCTCATTGCCCTTTTCTTTTAAATAATTTCTTCCTATTTTACAATATCTATTATATATTTTAGTTCTTGTGTATACTTCCTGTTTCTCATACCTGAGAAATAATGTGTTATTTACTTGTGTGTCCAATTTATTTCCAATTTAAGAGTATAGTTTCAAGGTGCAGCCAGTTGGCTAAAAGCATCTCAAATCCATTCGTCTTTATGACTGAGTAGTATCTTTTGTATATATAAAAAAAAAACCACATCTTTTTTATCCTTTCATTGGTTGATAGGAATTTTGGTTGTTTCCAAGATTTAGCTATTACAGATTTTGCTGCTATAAACATAGGTGTGCATATATCAGTGTCATATGATGTTTTTAAATCTTCTGGGAAAATACCAAGCAGGGAAATAGTGGAATTAAATGGAATCTCTAGTCCTAGTTTTTGAGGGTCTCTAGACTGATTTCCACAGTGGTTGTACCAGTCTACTCTCCTACCAACAGTGGAGAAGGGTTCATTTTTCTTTTTGTTATTGGTTGATTTCTTGATGATAACCATTCTTTCTGGAGTGAGATGGAATCTCGGCATTGTTTTAATCTGCATCACTCGAATGATCAGCAATGCTGAACATTTTTTCATATATTTGTTTGCCATTTGAACTTTTTCTTCAGGGAGGTTTCTATTTTGTCTCTAGCTGTCCTAGCCTTTTAAAGGTCTTTAGATAAAACCAGTCATATTAAGATAGGGCAACACTGCAGGGAGGGAGACACCACCTGTAGGACAATGCCATTATCCCTCTCCACAGAACAAAGAAAAAAAGTGATATTTTGATTTTTCTCTTTGAATCTGGTGCCATTCACAGGATGAACGAGAGAACTCTCTTTACAGTCCTTCATCTGCATGTGGACAGGATGAAACAAGGCACTCTTCCGGATCTTTCATTTATTCTGCTGCTGTCTTTTCAGGGGGCCTCCCTGTGGTAACAGTGTTACAACATATCACAGGTACATGGTGGCCCTGACACATGCTGGGATTTCAAGACCTGTTGTGCAGGGGTCATTGAGTAATGTGCAGGTTTAGAGGAAGTCAAAATATGGGCATTGTAGTTTTCTCTTTCTGGTACTTGAGTTCAAGTTATAGCTCATAAAGTGGTAGAGAGATTTCAGATTAAAGGTTGAAAAGAACTAAGTTGGATAATGGGACCTTCATGTAGTGCAATTTCAGGCCCCTAGTGAGCAATTAAGCAGAAGCCCAGGCACATAGACTGGGGATGTATGGAAGGGGCGTGTGTGTTGTAGTAGGGGAGTAGGTTAAAGATGAAGATTGCAGGTGAGAGACGTGTGTATTCTCAGCCACTGAGACTTAATGAAACTCTTCTGGCATGTGTTGATTTGCCTAAGCCTGTTGGAATGCAGCCTGCCACGGTGAGGACTAGCTCAGTGTCTGAGCTTAGTAAATCGTAACAGTTCACTGAAAGAAATACCTGCAGATAAGAGGCACTGGATAAATTAGGCACTACTTTGTACATCTTAGTAGCCACTTATTTTAAAATAAAGGCATGTTCCTGTGGGTGCATTTGAAAATGGTCTTCATGTATCCACCATTGGTTTTAATATTCTCCAACCCACTCTACACAGTCAAGTCATATATAAACATATAAATAGTATAATGGTCTAAAGTGTAATAGAACATAAAACTTGACAATGCATGAGAGAGGGGAAACTTACATTTAACTGTGTTTGTTTTGTGGTGGTGACAAACTGTGTACAATGCAGTGCTGACTGTAAGTTCTAATTGGTTAACTCTCACAGCTTCAGAGAATGTTCTCTACAATGTTGTTCTCAGCTTTAGATACCACCTGCAAGCTAATGGGATTCCAAGCTACCCATATTTCTAACCCCTTTGCCACAAATTTTAGGGTCTCAGTATCTTCTCAGATTTAATAATTCACAAGAATGAGAAAAAAGCCTTTTTTAAATCATAATTTTATTTTAAAGGGTAAATATTAGGACCAGCCAAAGGAAGAGACACAAAGTGTGAAAGGGTCCCAAATGCAAGTCTTCCATGACCTCAAGGACAGTCATCAAAACAGCAGATCACTGCATATCACTAACCAAGGAGCTCTCTTGAGCTTTTTTAGGGTTTAGGTTTATGAAATTTTCATACTGTAGCATGATTGATAGTCATTGGCCATGTGACTGAATTAATCCTCAGCCTTTCCTTTCTTTTCAAAAGGCCAGATTTACGCATGGCTCAGACTCTTGATTCCCTACTTATGTGGCCACTCTTTCAGGCAAAGATCAAAGTCAAGCCCTATCATGAAAGGAAACAGGTGCCTTTCACAAGTCCCTTGTTAGCATAGGCTCAGGTGTGGGCCAAGAGACTACCAGGAATGGCGGACATCCCAGTCACTTGTAAAATTCGCAGGGTTTAGAATTTCAAGTAACCAGATCTAAAGTCAATTAAGTTCTTTTCTATGTTGCACTATGCTTCTACCATATTCTTTTATTCTATGAACCAATCTTGAAATCATGTGTGGTACAACATAGGGTCTGCAAATGCAAAAGACAAGAATCACTGGGAGCCATCCAAAGGGGTGCCTACTGTATCTTATATTAACAAAATCAAAGCATCTGTACATTACTTAGAGCTTTTAAACAATCTTATTTAAATTATGGAAATGACTTTAACATAGTAGGTATTCAATAAATATTCTGGGATATAAATTGAAATATAGCACATTAAATTGTAAATGTTTTCAACTAGAGAAATGAATTATGTTTAGTTGAAAATTATCATTAACTTAGTTCACAGATACTAGTAGTTAGGAAACAGTTAATGGAAATGTGAGGTTTTATTGGTTGGATATGTTTTTTTCTTTAGTAATATTATATTGAATACAACTCAGGGAAAAAGTTTAGTAAGGA
Organism: Dolichotis patagonum; assembly: GCA_004027295.1. NCBI lineage: Eukaryota > Metazoa > Chordata > Mammalia > Rodentia > Caviidae > Dolichotis > Dolichotis patagonum. The sequence goes on along the minus strand of PVJX010045413.1, from coordinate 8,942 downwards.
AGCTTGGTAATCGATTTCAAGATAAATAAAAGAGAAACAATGAGTGTAATTAAAAGCAAAACAAATCAATAAAATACTTTCAGAACCCTTCCTCTCATTTGGTCTTCATTGAATGTCTGTATATCTGAGCTAAGAAACATTTTGCTGCTTAATGCAATAAATTTTCCTCTCTTCCTAATTTGGCACAGAAATTAATTTTAAATACAATCTTTTTACTCAGTTAAGTAAAAAGACCTAAGGACAGTTCCTGAACAACAAGAATTAATCTTTAATTGGAGTTAAAGTATTCAATCACGTGGTTCAATAATTAATGAATACAATACAATACACTTAAATAAATGTGGTCTTTACTTTTTAAATCATGAACTTAAAGCAAATGAACTTGGGTGCTATCATCTCACATGCTTATAGGATTTAAGTATATTCTGCTAGAAGATTAAATATGGAGATCTGACTTATTTTATTCCCTAGTCACATATTTTTATAATTCTCAGAACTAATTTTTTTCTTCACTGGAACTTAATTGTATAAAACATTGTTTAATTCTGTCCATTCTGTTTTGATAAGTATATGACCTAAAGGACCAGAAGGGTAAACTCTTTTATAGAAGTTATTTCTTATCTTTATCTTTAAGATAGCAGAATTATTTCAAGGTTAAAAACAATGTGTTCTCCTTTAGTCTTTGCACAAAACTGAGAGTGTAATAGAAATCTCTGGGGAAATAAAACTCTATGATTTTGAGTTGCTTGCTTGAGGCATCATCTCCAAATGTATTTTTAAATAATCTTGGATTGAGTCTTAGCAGTTGACTGGCAGCATAGATAAAAAACATGAACAGAAGACATTAGGGGACCCATAGAACTTGTAAGGATTATTTTTTTCCACAGTATATCCATGAAAATACAAAGCTCAAGGGCATTTTAAAGTACATTAACCAGGCAGTGGGAGAATCAGACAATTATTACTTGATGAAAAAGAGGCATTTTCTTGTGTGGGTATTCAGAAAACAGATAATGAAGTCCCACGAAAAGAGGACTCATGTATCAAATTGTCTCAATTTAAATGTAGGCAGTGAACTGGATTTAGTAGATCTGAGACATATTACTACACATTTCCCCAATATTTTAATGCCAGAAGTTTAAAGAAACTTAAGTCCCATCTAAGAATTCAAACATCTGTGGAAAATCTCAGCATGTCATCAGTTTGTATTCTGATGCAGTCTAGGAGGCTGCCCTGGAAGTGGATATGTTTGTAAGTGTGAAGGCGTGAACTGCAGTAGCATTGATAGGAAACATAGTCTTGACTACCAAGGACTTTAACAGACACTCCGTCTCTGGGCAGAAGAGATATTTCCAGGTGAGTGGATTATGTGTTGGTATACAGGCCAGAGTTCAGATCATTGTAAAACGTCACAAAAGGCAAGAGCAACTGTTTGTACTACGCTGTCACTTACTACAGCCAGACAAGGTGATACACTCTACTTAATGAGAAAATAAAAAGAAATAAAAGATACAATTGTTCTTTCAAGAAATTTAAAAATGTGAAGGCAATTCATGAGTAAAATTATTTAAAAGTGAAGTAAGAATACTTGAAATGCACTAGGATGTCTAGGATTACAGTCTGGGTTAAATACAGAGGCAGAAGGATTTTTGAAAGAGAGGAGAGGAAAGTCTTTGAATGAAGGAAAGAGAGAGAGAAGACATTTCCTCCAGAGTGATTTTGGCATAAGTAATTCCATATGTAAGGAAGAACAAGAGACTACAAAGGTTTGGGCACCAATTGCAAGGGTGCCTGTGTGGGAAGCAAAGGACTTTACTGTTTTCACTTCAGAAATTCTCCAAGGTAAGTATTCCAGGAACATTCATAACTGTAGGATCTTCACCATGATCTGTAGATAGAGAAATGGAGGTGTAGAAAACAGGAGGGTACTGGAATAATTTGAGATCACAAAGAGTTGAAATTGAAATTTTCTTATTGCTACATATTTGAAGTATGTAATGCTTGCATTCCTTGTGAGGAATTGGTAAATGTACATAATACACTTTTCCATTCCTTTTCTTTTCATCTTCTTTCTCCCCCTTTCTTCCCTTCTCCCTCCATCTCTTGATCCTCTCCCTATTTACAAAACATCTATCTCCCTAGAGGACTTGAGCTTTTATATGATTTTATCATATAAAATTACTGATACGTGATTTTTTCACCTATGTACACAGAAACTTCACATGGTTCAATCTAATAATGTAACAAATCAATAAAAGTTAATATTTGAACAATATATATGTGACTTTATAAAAGATCCTGCTATGTACAGAAATAAGAAAAATTAAGTAAAACAAGTGGCAGATGAGGACAAATTTTAAAAGTTCAATTTCAAGTATTGTATTTTAAAGGAAGAGGCAGTGTCCACTGATGGACAAAGAAGCAGATCTGGAGCTCAGGGAAGAAGGAAGGATGAAAGAGTGAATCTGGAAATCCACCCTAGAGAAAAGGTCCTTTCCAAGCCAGTTGAATAGGATCTTTAAGGGAGAGAGAATGTTGTGACAAAAGGGTTGGATCAAAGACTTTTATTTTAAAATGAGGGACAGAAGGAGGACAAGTGGTCAAAAACAGAAGAGCAAATATAGCAATTCAGTGGAATTGCACATAGTGTGGCATGAATGCAAGTCTTTGAATTTAAACATTGGAAGACGATTCATAATCTTTGGGTGAGGCACTTCAGTAGTGTCATAGAAGCAAGACTATTAAGGCAACATGGCTAAAAGTGGTTATGGCATTTTCACCTCTTGAGTTAATATTTTGATCTTTTCAACTTCTGTTAGTTCATCAAAAATAGAAGTGCATGTTGTCATTGTTTGATTGTTTCATCATTTTTTAATGCCTAGATCTTGTAACATGAACAACTATTGCTAAGATAACAATATGCAACGCATTAACTCATGTTCATTTCCTACTATTTTTTTTGAAATTCTGTATCATTTCTGTCCTTTTCTCTGCTTTGCTTTTGTAGGAAAAAAAGTGTTTATGATCTTTCTTGGAGAGGGGAGAGCACTGGCCTGTAAGTTTCACTGGTTAATAGACTCAAAATTCAATGCATTCCATGATTTCCATCTCCTCTCAAGGGTGAGGAGGGCTTATTGTAGCTCTGTGCACGTTTGTACTTCTCCATGGCACGCAAAATTCTTTACCTTATGGAACACTGGAAAATATAACTGTTTTAAGGTAGTTCCCATTTATAATTAAGAACGAGAGCCCACCTTATTCTACTGGTGTTGTGTCCTTGTGAATTCCTACCCTGATCTCAGCTCTCAGCCTGGAGCATTCATTTCCAGGTGCAGAGCCTCTTGGGCCATTAGCGTGACTGGAAACTGCCAAAGCCTTTGGATTAGATTAAACCTGATCAACCTGAGAGACGCTAGCACAGGCAGCTGTGGCCTGGAAAGAGCTTCTTTCTAGTCTTGTATTTTGTTTAATCTGATTTTCCAAAGTTCAGTTAAATGCCATCCATAGGAACCCTCATGATTTAATAAGTGATCTTATTAACTCCAGATTGTAAATTTCTTTACAAGACAGTCTCCTATTTTTTGGTAGCATGGTTGTTACTTTCATTTATATCACAACACATAAACAGACACACATGCACAAACACACATACACTGAAAATTATTCCCAAAAGATATTTTTTTACAAGAAAAACCATATCAACATTATGTGCAAATTATAAATAAAGCTTATCACAACCTGGAGAATGGAATGATAGAAAATTTTCTAGATTCCATCCCTTGTCATATACTATTGTACATTGAATTCTGGTTTCATCAATTAAAATATTTTAGAGATTATAATGCCAAAGAAAATTTTCATAGATTAGTTTTTCTTTGAAATGATTATATATGGAACTTGAATTCAACTCGGCTTTTAATTTAAGTTCAAATATAACTTAGGTATTACATTTCTACAGACATCATGTAGAAGTCATCATATAGGAACCATCACACAGGAATTGAACTTTGTAGATGCTCTTTTATGCATAATACCCATTGTTAGGTGCCAGAACTAGAAGACTGTACCCTGCCACCTTAGCCCCAGTCGAGATGTCTTTCTGATCCTCATTGTTTGGGAAATGTCATAGGACAAGTTTGAATCAGAGAAGAGTGGATTGAGAGACAAGAGTGTTCTATTACATACTGACCTAAAACAGTTTGCATTCAAAGTTTTTTGGCTTATTTTTAATTTTTCAGAAAGGTACTGCTAATTTCTCGATGTTGCCAGCATTTTTTCTTCAAGATATTCAATGTCCTGAACTCTCTGAACACTGAAAGTGAGATATGAAGAACTTAGATTTAACACTGTCTTTACATACAAATGAAAATGTTAAAATAATGCTATGACATTTTACTGTGAATGAATTATTATTATACTCATGGGAAAAGATATGAAACCACAATTTTTATACGTGAGTCATACAATCATATCTGGTCCTTGAAGAGTTCATAATCTTAGGGCATACAGAACATTATTAATATACACTAAAGTGATAGAAATATACATCGTGGCAATGAAAAATGCTATTTAAGATAAACTAATAGCAAACACAGTTTTTACACCTTTCAGTGGGGAGATACGTGGCTTCATAATCATAACTGTACTGTTCGGACCACAGAATCTACTGAATGCCTGATGCTGATTCAGGCATTGAGGATGCAGCCATTAAAAAGATTCTGCCCTCATGGAATATGCATGTCTATTGCTCTTTCTCTGTGTAAGCAATGTGCTCAATACTGGAGTGGACGCAAGCATTGTCCTTAACATCACTAGCACTGCCCAGGAGGAAGACAGACTCCTAAATAAGTATGAACAATAATAGCATGTATAAAATAGGGAACTTAGCAAGTCATTGGAGTTAAGAGAACATTATAAGAAAGGCTTGTAAAAACACCTTACCTAAAAACCTAATGACACAGGACATTAAACTTAGCTCTTATTGTTGCATTCATTTGGGGATTGTCAAAACTAAGGGCAGGAGTGGTAAGATCCCCTATATCCTAAAAAATGTCATTAAAACATCTAAGCAGAACTTGTGTTCACACTTTCAATTGAAGAGTGTTGGCACAACCACTATGAATCAAGCCACCCTTTTGTTTATGTGACATGACTACAGATGATCACCAGGAACAGAAACAGGGAACTTAGTTTTATGGCCCCTATTTGATTATTTCAAAATTTTGCTGTCTGTGATGAATGCCAAGTAAACAAATAGTGCCTGTTATTATTACAGGAATAAAAAGTACTATTTCTCAGTTGTTTTGTACGTAATCAAGGGGTTAATTATCGCCAGAAGACAGACTGATTAAGCTCAGAGTCTAATCTTTGTTACCAGGCCATGCTCTTTTTATTAGACAGTCACTCTCCAAGCTCCATAGCTGGGCATGAACGTCTGCCAGTCCTGTGCAGAGGAGACATAGCATCATGAAATTGCTCATTTGATCTTTTTTTTTTACAGTGTACTTGAAACAACTCCTTTAAACACTACTGGTCTCTATTTTGGTAACATTCCCTAAGCCTAAATAAAAATGAAATTATGCTAATTTTACAGAAGGATTTGTAGTCATTACTCAGTCCTCATAGTTATTTTAGAAAACAAAACTCGTGTCTTGGTTACAAGAAACAGCTGCCACTCGAAAGGGAAGAGCAAAGGCTCCACTTCACACTCTTGGCATCAGATCAAGGTCTCTATCCCGCCACCCTCCACGACTATCTTCATTGGATTAAAATGAAACAGGGAAAAACCACTGTATGATAAATACTGATTTTCCTCATTACACTTTTATTGGTCTACTGGTAGAAACTCAACAGACAAAATGTTTGGTCAGCCTTTTCTTCTTTTTTAAAGATGTTTTTGTTTGGGGTGTTTTCTAAAATATCACTTCAGGCTAATGTAAGGGACAGCCCTACCCGCAAGAATGAGGGTTCCCATTTAAAACCTAAGGCAGATTGAAAGTATTCTTTTTGCTCTCTAAGTGATGTTTTTAAGCCATGTTCTACAAAACTCTGGGTTCCTTCATAACCTTCAGGAAGTTTGCAATGTCCAGACAATTTTCATTGCAATGCTAAGATAATTTGTTTATAGCGTGAGACAAATAGCCCTTATGTATAGAACATTTCTGTGCCACATCAAAATGCGATGAGTGTCTTGAGGAAAACTATGTATGCAATTGTTTCCATTGCGAGCTCAATGTTTCACTGGTTTTTAATGGAAAGCATGATTGACAGGTCATCCATGCTTCTCTGGACTTGGATATGTGACAGATACTCTTAAAAATGAACAAAATGGGGCTGGGGATTTAGCTCAGTTGCTTAAGCGCCTGCCTGGCAAGAGTGAGGTCGTGAGTTCAATCCCCAGTACCAAAAAGAAAAAAGAAAAAAAAAATGAACAAAATGAAATTGCCATTTCAAGTAAAGCAGCTGATAGTGTTTGTTGCCAATGATATATACCAGAAAATTAGAATTTGAAGAAATTTGTAGTTAACAAATTAAGTATTTGTTATTGGATAATGAAATGCATGAACATCTGGAACATTCAGTGAACTAGTGTTTTACAAATGATCAATGCATGATGTTACAAACCATTCATGGATAAAAATCTATTTGTTGTTCAAGCTAAATCAGTGGACTTTAATTTAATAAAGTATAAAACCTCCATTAATATGCCTTTATGTCTCATTGCAGCTAACTCGTGAGAGACTTCTTTATTGAGATTCAGTTTCATCTTACAGGAAATGATCCAAAATTATTTGAAAAAGATTACTAAAACACTTGCAGTAAGAAAATGGTCCAAAGAAAAAAGCATGAGGGGTAAGGAGGAGGGAAAGGGAAAATAAGTAGAATGCAGATATGCTTTGTACAAGATCTTAAGAAACTCAATTAATGTAAGCATTGTGTGCTAACATGAGCTAAGATTAATATCAACATGGATGAAAAATGGTATAAGACATACACAAAGATAAAACAGACGCAAAAGAACTTTAAGGACCTTAAGACTTTAAGAGCATTTTAGGGCAAAAAACATGTAAAAACTACTTTTCTCTGATATTATGAAAATAAGCAGAATCAAAATAATAAAATAAAACAACGGAGGGAATTTGGAAATCACTTTATGTAGTGACCTGTCTAGATGGTGTAATCACAACATTGTTTAGGATATAGTTTTGGCTCTTACGTTGTGAATTATTGACATCTTGCTATGACATACTGTATTCAGGTTGTAGGGATCCTAGTATAAGATTCAGGGAGATAATTTAAGTGAGCCCATGCAGCATAGTGTGATATTGTAGAAACTGGAGTAGCAGAGACAAAATTTGTATCCATACCTTACCATATATGAGTTGTGTTATCACTGGCTAAATTATTAGTTAGGTCTCTGTTTCTTCCTTTGTAAAATCGGAATAAAAATATTACTAAAATTAACTCTTAGCTGAATGCACAGGTATATAAGTTGAGTGAGATAATGTAACTAGGAGTGTGATTGCAGTATAGCCACCCCTCACGAAATGTTAACCCTTATCCTTCTTTTTGTTCCAGGCCTTTTCCCACTTCCTATGGTCTGCTCCCTGCACTCAGTACTGTACATTTTAGTTTTCTGAATTGACAAAAATGACTCCTTAATGTTTTAAATTGCTGAAAGATTTCTTCTTTAGCACATTAAAATAGGCATGTAAGTACAATCACAGAAGTGTTAGGTATGTCAAGAAGTAATGCTTTTTTTTTTTAAGCTTGGAATTTCCAACACACTAATTCCAATAAAACAACACCATGTGAAATATGTCTAAGGATGTAACATGCACATCAATTTAATTAGCACAGAGACCATACTTAATACTTAAATCTTTAATTTTTTTAATGTTCATAAATCTTTACAAATAGGTTAGAGCCTTGAGACATTTTTCTTGGGTTAGGAAACTTTTGGAAGCCATCCAGGATTTACAATACCAGAGGAGGAAAATTCTTCAACAGTGGCATGGCTGAAAAGATTAACATAGCAAATAAGGATTTTGTAATGAAGATTTTTCATGTTAGGAGTTACATTAAACTAGATATGTGTTTGCAGTTTTTCTGACTTTACTCATGGCGTTTGGTGGGCCTTGAAAGAATTAAGTGTCCTTATTGGAAGAAATGAACACATTGCTTTATTTTGTATCAGAGGGTCCAGGAAAAAAATAATCAAAGGAAAGGCTTTGTACAAAATTGTCTTTTTGATATCAGTCTTTCAATTTGTCTTCAAAGAATTTGCCTCAAATCAATCATTGATGTATGAAATCTACTTTACAGGAGGGAGGAAAGAAAGAGATCGTATGATTTGTTGGGGAGAATGCATCTGGCTTCTGAGATGCAAGGTGAGAGGAAGTTCATTCCTCAGATGGGATGCATTAGTACCTATTCAATTCCATAAAAACAAAGAGTCCTCACTACAGAACGCAAGTGCCTTGGATATTGTTGCCTAAATATAGATGCAGACAAACATTATTTTATGCTATCAATGTATTAGAAGACATGATAGCTTTTTAGAGGATTTCTGTGTTCTAACACATCATTCTTACAAGTGGATGTTTTCTTAGAAGTTAAAACCACTCTAAGATTTTATTTTATTTTTTTTTAATTTTATTTAAAGAGAAAAAAACAAGCAAAACAGAATAAAGGGTAGCAACAGTACAGAATTCCAAGGAAAAAAGGAAAAGAACAACAACAACAAAAAACACTAAGAAATCATTACTTGACAAATTACATGCTAACATCTTGGAAATAATTGTTCAAATTACAAAATTAGAACATGCAAAGTAGACATTCAAACAGTGACACTGTTAACAGTTCTGCTCCACGATCTGACAAAAACAGCACTATGGTCATCCGTCTTACACACTCAAACATACACACAATTATATCAAAAG
>PVJX010045412.1:0-12730 GCA_004027295.1 Dolichotis patagonum | reverse complement strand
TTATAAGGCTCCCAAAAAATTTTCTAATAAGGAATTTAGATGTTCATTTTGTGGATATCCAGCTGCCCTCGTCCAGTTTTGGAAGCTGCCTCCCCTAACGACCTCTGTCACTCATTCCTGGAGGACAAATGATGGTGATTATTTCCTTACACAGGGATAGAAGAATTTGGAGTCCTCTGTTCATCAAGCGCCTTGGATTCCCTACTGGGTACCACATGATCAGCGTATCTGGGTGGAGGTCTAGAGGACGAGGTCTCTTCACTGTCCTCCCGGTAAGCCCTCCCCTGGAGTCCTCAGGGAGCCAAACCCGTGTGAGGATATGAGTCCCATTTCCTTAGATTCCACAGCCAGAATGTAGGGCACAATTCAGTTTGAAACCACAGGTAGAGTTGCTTCTATCTGTGGGGCCCATCTGTCCTGCCTCATTTCTTCAGTGACACTTGAGGCTCCTTGGACCTTCTGGCGATGCAGAGTTTTTTTCGCTAAGTCCCATGAACTGCCTTAGATCAGGCTGTAGAGGTCAGCAATCTCCTGCCTGGTCACTGTGCATGGGGTTGCCCTAGACTTAGAGCAGAGGCAGGCTGCTGTGGGGACTTCCCTGTTCTAGGGACTCAGACACAGATCTCTGTGACAAAGGCTCTCACCTTTCTCAGACTCCATCCATGGAAGTTAGGGGACCACACATCCTGCAACTATTCCTGGGGTTGGTACTGTAGGCAGAAATGTCCTTCAATGGACTCTTCTAGAGCTGTGGGCCAGGTTTCCTCATTCCCCCTCTCTATCCTGATCTTTCTTCTGGTAAAACCAAGCTTACTTGTGTGTTCCCTCTCACACTAATGTTCTACCTTCTAGGTATCCTGAGCCCCGGTTTGGTGGCTCTCCTTCCTAGACACTTGTCCCTTGTTGATCTCGGTCTGTTACTCTCAGATCAAGTCTCTGACACCCAAGATCTCCTAAGTGGAAAGATGTCTCCTTGAAAATACTTCCTGATGGTTTAGGGCTGACTATGGATGGCTACCTGGATAGTTTCTACACCCTGTCAGTGGGTAAGGGATTCCTTACAGCATCCACAGTCCAAAATCTTGACCCCCTAACTGAGCTCCGCTCTTCCTCTTACCTCATTTTAACAAAGGAATCAGAACAAGGCCCTGAGGCAAATCTGTAACCATGAATCAGGGAATCAGTGGGCATCATACTAGCCATGTGCAGGTGCTGAATGGGATTGTGCAGGTCACCTCTGTCCTTCCTGGAGTTTGTCACCTTGGTTCCCAGCAGAGCCTGGGCTTTGATCATGTGCACCTCAGTCAGCTTCCCTCAGTCTTCAGGAGTTCCCACTGTCGGCAGCTGTGGCTAGGGAAGGGAGTGTTCCACCTGCCCAGGGCCTCCAAAGTTGACTTCAGTGTCCAGGATTGAGCCCAAGATTACAGCGACCTCATCATGGACAAGTGGGCCACACTATGCAGTCCCTTCCTCAACCAGAGGCAAAGCTCCCCACACTTTTCTTCGAAAAGACCGGTGTTTAGCGAGAAGAGAGGGAGAAGTAGTACAGAACTGAGGCAAACCTTGTTTCTGTGAGGTGATCTAACTTCTCATATCCCAGAGCATGATTTTCACACTTCCACATCATTTACAGTCCGGAAGCTATTTTAGATGTCTACCTCACGTGTGTGTGGACTATCAGCAGAAAGAGAAAGTGTCTGTGTAGATTATACTAAGGTACAGTATATGTGCATAGGTATTAATTTATATGTTATATACATTGAATGAATGTGTTTTATGTACATATTTTTACAAATACATTTGCATGCAGATGTATATAGGCTAAATATGTTCATTTGATGAAAACCTATCTACCATTACTCTGCATGATTCAATTTTAATTGCTATTCTACTTCTATTGCATTCTTTTTGTTTCATTTAAATAGTGATGTTTGTGAAAGCCAGTCCTCACCCACGAGGGTTGTTCACATAGCTATTGGTTCAGTCTATGGAACCATATTGTACATTTCCATTCTCTTGCTGTCCTGCTGTTGCCCGAATGTCATTGGCATCTCTCGTGTGAGGTGCTGCCTCAGCCCGTGCAGTGGTTCAGAGGCAGAAGTTTCAAAACCTTCCTCTGGCTGACGCTGTCATGTGCTGCCTGGGCAGCCCTCAGCTTCCCTGCCCCTGTCCAGGCACACACAGGAACCAGCTCCACAGTCCTCAGTCTCCCCCAGGCCTTAATCATGCTTTGGTGTTTACAGCGAGTTGCTTATGTGGGCTTGCTAGGTCTTCTCTCTCTCTCTCTCTCCCTTTTCCATGGTAAATTCCAGATGCTCAAGGCGGTAACCCCACTTGCGCATCATGTTGCTGCTATAATAACCACAACTGGAAGGAGAAAAGGGATAATCGGTCCATGTTTTCAGTCTATAACAAGCTGGCTCCAAGGAAGAAACAGCTCAGGGGAAGGACTTGGAGGCACAAAGCTGCTCAGTTCATTGTGAACTGGAAGCCGAACTGTGGAACAGCACTAGAGGAGAAGGGGCCAGAGGCCACATACAGCACTGAAATTCACCCTTCCATGACCCCTGTATACACATCCAGGAGAATCCTATCCCTAACTGCTAAGTTAACCTGCTTGTTGGTCTATTAAGATTAATGATCAGAATTCACTCTCTATGAATTTTACATCAAACACATCTTTTTTTTTTTTTTGTGCCGCAGATCGAACCCAGGACCTTACACTTGCCAAGCAGGCAGTTGTGTCACTGAGTTAAACCCCTGGCCACAAACACATCTCTTTAAAACATATAATTTCTCCAAATGAAGAGAATAATACTGAGCTCCTAATTCAACTCAACATAATGAAACTATCCTCCATATAGCTGGAAACAATATAATCCCTTACCTGAAGGCTGAACAATTCCTGAATTTACCAAAAGCTTAAGTTTAAGTCTCTTCTGAGTCTTAAGGCAAACTCTGAGCTTTGAACAATTGATTTGAGTTTGTATCCAGTATTACCTGCATGTCAAAGGCCTCACACAAAAAACCCAGGGTAGTCAGGATTGTCTTTTTACAATGTGTGCAAAGTATATTTTCCATGATTCATCTAACGCACCTGAATATGAATGTGTTTTGTGATTAAAGTGTGGATTCATTGATGTGCTTTTCCTTTATCCCTTAAAACTCTCTTATCTTGTATGATTCATACCATGTGTTACAGTTCCGCAGACATGGTATAACTTGTTCTTACCCTGGGTAAGGCAATACTCAGGACTTCTCAAATAGGCCAGAGATCTGTACAGTGAGCTGTGTAGGTTGACCGTGGAAGTGACCAACAATACATGACCCAAGGCCACCTCACTACAGTCTCTTTCCCAAACTCTGTGAGGGCCAGTCCTTTTGAGGAGCTGCTCAATTTCCAAGAAACATCTCAGCAGTCCTCAGACAATGTGCCTGCCCAGGCTCCCACTTTCATGCTTGGTAGCACTGCTAGACCAACACACTACAGCCTCCTTGCCCCAACTTGGAATTGCAAGGCAACCCTGTACATGGTGATTTTTAACAGCATTCTGGTTGACAGATTTGCTTTCAATAGTAGAAGTAACCGACACTATCCTCACTGTCAATTTCAGCATGTTTTGGCAAATTTGTAATTGTGACAGAATCACAATCACAGTGTTCATAATAGATTTCCTGCCCTAACGATTCCCCTCCCTTTACCTAGTCAACCTTCCTTCCCTCCTCCGCCATGAGTTGCTGCCAACCAGGGATCTTTTATCATCTCTTATTTTGCCTTCTCCAGAATGTCATAGAACCATCCACTACAGAGCTTTTCAGAACAATTTTGGAAATGTTGGGCTTCTTTTATTATCTTGCTTATTCTAGATAATGTTAATCTCATTGATCTTTTGAAAATTCAAACTTTTCTGACGTGAATATGTCCACTTATTTTTATCCTCTCACTTATTTTTATCCTTTCACTGTTTCTACCCTATCCTTCATTTTCCTCCTCCCTTTATGATTATTTGAGTGGATTTCCTTTTTTCCTCTCTCTATGTGTTATAGATCAGGTTATTGTTTGAGATCACTTTTCTTTTTAAAGTAGGCTGCATAGCTCACACTTCTGAGTCCTGCCTTCTCTATATTCAGAGCTTTTTTTTTGGTACTGGGAATTGAACTCACGACCTCACGCTTGCCAGGCAGGCACTTAAGCCACTAAGCTAAATACCCGGCCCTATATTCAGAGCTTTTATGATGTTCATTTTCTTTTTTTGTTTCATTTCTTTTTGCAGTGTTGGGGATCAAGCCCATTTCCTCACAAGTTCTAGGCAACAGCTTTACCAACTGAGATACAGAGCAAGTTCAGGTGATGTACAGTTTTTTTTTGTTCATGTCAAGATACCTTTCAGTTTGTCTTGTGATATGTCCTGTGCTCCACTGGACATTGTTATGAACTGAATTTTGTTCTCTTGCATCATTGTTATGTTGGTCCCCTTGCAGTACCTCAGACTGTGACTCTTTTTGGCCAAAGTTTCTTTTTTTAAAATTTTTATTTAGAAAGGAAAAAAACACAAACAAAACAGAAAAAAGGGTAACAACAATACAGAATTCCAAAGGAAAAAAGAAAAGAGCAAAAAAACCACTAAGAAATCACTAGTTGATAAGTTACATACTGTCATCTTGGATCATGATGGTAAAATTTGCCCAGTTTATTTGTGGACATTATCCACATCTCACTTGAGTTCAAGGAGGTGTTCAGTGGGTAACATTTTGTATGTTTGCAAAACTTCCACAGTTACATCAAGTTAATATTTATGTTTTTAGAACATATGATCCCTGGAGAGCTGTGAATATTGATTTTGAGCATGAATATCCTTGATTATCTAATGTCCAGATACCTTTTCCTTGACCTAAAATCATCCTTTCTCTCTGTTCCCTCAGTATTCCTTGGAAAATAGATTTCAAAATTGGCCTCTGTCTCCATACTTGACTAACTTGCAAAAAAGTGGGTTTTTTATATTAAAAGTGTTGTGAATTTATCTGTTAGTTGTCCCACAACTAATGGCAACAGACTGAGTGGCACGAGAAACAAATGTATCTACTTACAGCATTGGAGGTTACCTCTACCAGATGAAGTTCTCAGAAAAATCATTTGTTTCCGGTGAAGTCTCTGTTCCTGGTTTGCTGATAAAATACCATGTCTTTCTTATCCATTCGGTAGTTGATGGACAAACTGCTCCTGCTTTTTTTTCTGGGTCCTTGTCTCATGGAACATTGTTTCCCAATTAATTTTGCAAGGTAGTTTTCTCGTATACATCAATCTGGGTTGGAAGTTGTTTTCTTTCAGGACTTGAAACACTTCACTCCAAGCTCTTCTTGACTTAATGGTTTGTGTTGAGAAGTCTGCTGTTATTCTGATGGGTTTTCTTTCATAGCTTATCTGTTTCTTTTCTCTAACAGCCTTTAATATTCTGCTGTTGTGCTGAATTTGTGGGATGTTGACGATTATATGTCTGGGTGTAGATTTATTTTGGTTATGGCTAGCTGGAGTTCTATATGCCTCACTTATTTGTATGTCAGGTCCTTGTCCTATGCTTGGGAAGTTTTCTGCTATTACTTCTATAAATAGTCTTTTTATGTCAATTGTGTTGACTCCTATTTTTTGCTGACTGCTATCAGTTTTATTAATCTTTGTGTCATCTTGCAGTCATTGAATTGTTATCTCTTGGTTCCTTGTTATTTTGAAGAGATCTTCCCTTTCGTGATCACCAGCTGAAATCCTATATTCAAGATCTGATAGTCTATCTTCAGTTTCCTTAAAGCAGTTTTGTCAACTTTCAATGGAGTTTTTAATTTCTCTCTTTGAATATCTTTGGATATCTCTTTGAATCTGTTTGATGTACTGTATTTCCTTTTCATATTGTTCATTTGAGATTTCCATCATTTTCCTATGTTCCTCTTTTTTAAATCTGTATCTTCTTTAGATATGTTTGCAATTTTTCATTATGTTTTTGATTTCTTTTTTACCTGAGATATTATTTCTGATCTAATTTCTTTTACAGCCTCATGAAGTTGTTTATTTACTTCAATTGCTATCCTTTCAGAGGTATCAGGTGTGTGGCTTCCATTTTCTTCCATGTCTATACCTCTCAGAATTGTTCTGTGTGGGCTGGAGGTCTGAGATTGTCTTTTGCTCCTTTGTCTCAATATTTTCCTGGGTTTCTCCAGATGAGTTGGTTGTGCGGTCCCAGGCCTTTTCCATGTTGGCTGCCTGTTGGGAGTGTAGGAGAATGTACCAGGCACCTGATTTTCTCCTAACCTGGGATCCTGAGAAGGCAGTGGGTTGTGGGGCAGGCTTCTCCAGATATGTCCAGCTTCTCTGATATTCCTCTGATGGCAGCAGGTGTGAGAACTTGGCTTGCTAGTTTTCCCAAACTGTGCTGGCTGCCAATCCTGATGGCAGCTGGTGGGCACTCAGAGGGCGTGGCTGACTGGTTCTCCCTGCTTGTGCTGGCTACTGGTCCTGATGGTTGCCGGTGGCCTCACAGGGTGTGTGGCTAGCTGGTTCTAAACTGGAGACATTTATAAATAGGTAGATACAACACGAGACCATACTTATAAGTGACATTAATCAGACCCATATGTGTAAAAGTTATATTCTCACTAGTGTGAGAAACTGAACAAGTACATACTATCCAAAATGTACAATAGATATTGAGAATTGGGAAGAAACTCTTCAAAAGAAAAGATGAACTGTGATAGGGGAAAGGAAGAAAGAGAAAAGAATGGATACATATATATATATATATATATATATATATATATATATATGTGTGTATATATACACACACACACACATATATATATGAGTTAAGATAATTATACAGCTAGCTTCCATTTGTTTCTTGAAAAGAAAGTTTTGTGCTAATATTGTTTTGACAAAATATCTTGCCTATATCCTGTATTCTGAATAACTACTACGAGACAACTATAGGCAATGTATCAACTATTGTAATTATCCTACTAACTTGTTTTGAAACTCGGTTTCATTGTTTATCTTTTTTTCTTTTTAAAATTAAAAAAGAAAGGGTGTATAAAGTGTTCATGTAGACTATACTTGTGTACAGTCACATAATCCTATATGTGCATGCAAAAGTTTTTCTATTATGTATGTTGAATGGATATATGGTTAAGTGTATATTTATATAAATATATTTGCATGTAGATATAGATACACTGCATGTGCTTACTTGTTATAGACTATCTACTGTGAATTACTCATTTTTTACTGTTATTCTATTTCCACTGCATCCTTTGTATTGCATTAAAATAGCAATAGTTGTGAAATCCAGTCCTCGCCTGCTAAGCTGGGTTCAGGTGGTTATTAGCTCAGTCTCTGCAGTCATG
The DNA here is from genome assembly GCA_004027295.1 of Dolichotis patagonum. Lineage (NCBI taxonomy): Eukaryota > Metazoa > Chordata > Mammalia > Rodentia > Caviidae > Dolichotis > Dolichotis patagonum. The sequence goes on along the minus strand of PVJX010045412.1, from coordinate 5,341 downwards.
TTGTCTCCTTTTTCCTGCTGTCCCGCTGTTACCTGTAGGTCCCTGGCATCTCTGGTATGAGGTGCTGCCTCAGCCCGTGCAGTGATTCAGAGGCAGGAGTTTCAAAACTTTCCCAACTGATGTTGTCATGTGCTACCTGTGCAGCCCTCAGCTGCCCTGCCCCTATCCACGCACACACAGAGGCCAGCTCCACAGTCTTCAGTCTCCCTCTGGCCTTCCTTGTGTTTTTTTGTTTATATAGAGTTGCTTATGTGGGCTTGCTAAGCCTTCTATGTCTCTTTGCTGTTGTTTTCTATGGAAAATTCCTGAAGCACAAGACAATACTCACACTTGCTTGTCATGTTGCTCTTACAACCACCACAATGTTAATGAGCAAAGGGTTATTTGGTTCATGTTTTCAGTCTAATAATACACTGGCTCTGATGCAGAAACAGCATGGGAGAAAGTCTTGGAGGCACAAAGTACCTCAGTTAATGGTGGCTGGGAAGCAGAACTAGGAAATAGTACCAGAGTAGAAGAGTCTATATGTACAGTATATATACAGTACTGAAAGTCATGCTCCCATGACCTTCGCACACACATCCAAGGACATGCCTTCTTAAGCTGGTATGTTAACCTGTTTGTTGAGCTCTCATGATTAAGGATCAAAATTTATCCCCATGTAAAATTCACACCCAAACGTATCTATTTAAACTTATTTAACCTCCAAATAAAGACGATAATGCCAAGATCATAAGTTAATCCAACATAATGCAACTATCCTCCCATATGATCAGAAACAAAATATTCTCTTCCCCAAAGTCTGAATAATTCCAGAATTTTTCAAAAGCCAAAGTCCAAGTATCTCCTGAGTGTCAGTGGAAACTCTTAGCTTTGAACAATTAATTTGAGTTTCTATCCAATATCATCTACATATCAAATGCCTACCACAAAGAAATAAAGTAGTTGCAAGTGTCTTTTTACTATGTTTCCAAGGCATAATTATTCTGATTGTTTTAGTATTGAATATAAATGTGTCTTGTGATCAAAGTGTGTATTCATTGATGTGCTTTTCCTTTATCCACTAAAACTCCTTTATCTTGCATACTTCATATCATGTCTTAGAGCCCTGCAGACATGATATAACTTACTGTAGCCCTGGGGGCAAAAGTGCTCAATTCTTGTTAAATAGGATATGGATCCATAGATCAAGCTGTGGAACTTGGTCATGGAGGTACCTCTAAGTCATGCTCCATGCCCACCTCCATGTACCCAATTTCTGCCCCAAACTCTGTGAGGGAGAGTCCTTCTGTACTTAAACTGGAGGGTTCAGTCCATGTGGCACATGGATGAAAAAAGACCTGGAGAGGGATCTGCAGCTGAAGTGGCTCTGGGATGACCAATTGTTCTCAGTGGAACAAAGGACCAAGAGTCAGAGTGCCCACAGCTTTTACTGGTACAAATCAGGGAGGTAGGTGGAGGTCTCAGCGTAGTGCAAGGGAAGAGAAACTTGGCAGGCGTGGTGGTCCATAGGAAACAGAACACTCTTGCACCAGGCACAGAGGCTCCACAATTAGCGATAGAGCAGATAACTTGATTGGAAGGCTGGCAGCTTTATTGCCAGGAAGGCATAACTCTTTGAGGTCCCATAGCCTTAGCTGAGATGTTATCTCATGGCTTAGCTCTGGAATCTCACAGGCTCTTGCTGGAGCCCCCATTCTAGCTATCAATCGGGATGGGGCAATTCTCACCCGTACGCTGTCATGAGACATGCTGGGGTCTCAGCCAGACTCTATCACATTCTTTTGGCCAATTAAGGGAACACCCGTTTCTATACAGCCAGCTCTGCATATCTCAGCAAATAGGCTTGAAGTAAAGATCAGGTAAAGATGGATGCAAAGTGGTCTCCCACACTTCTTAAGGACCCACGGAATTTCCAAGGAATGCGTTGCAATGTGTCTGACCCTAGTTCCCCAGGTTCATGATTGGAGGCAGTGCTAGAGCAACTTCCTGATAAGAACCGATGCTATACATGAGCTTAGCCAAAAGGCCGAGAAGTTATTGTAACATTTATTTATTTATTATTTATTTATGTTTTGTACTGGGACTTGAACTCAGGAGCTTGTGCTTGCCAGGCAGGCTCTGCAGGCTGCTGAGCTATATCCCTGGCTTGCAACTTTCTTCACTGTCTATGCTGTAACTTAAAATTACAGCCATACACACAATGATTTTAACATCACTTGTTGACACATTTGTTTTCAAGGGTTGACAAAACCTAGACTAAATTCACTGTCATTTTCAGCAGGTTTTGACAAATATGGACTTGTGAAGGGACTACAATTACAGTATTGTTCTGAATAGATTTGCTCCTCAAAATTCCACTTCCTTCACCTGGCCAAACTGTCTTCCCTTCCTCCTCTGTGACCACAGTCAACCAGGGATGTTTTATCATCTCTCTTACTTTGCTGTCTGCAGAATGTCATTATAGTCATCCACTAGAGAGGTTCTCAGAATTATTTTTGGAAGTTTGTCCTCATCTCTATTTTCTTGCTTAGTCTAGCTGAAGATATGTCAATTTAATTCAAATTCAAGGTTTCCTTACATGAATTTGTCCATTTATTTTTATCCTTTATTTCATTCTTTCCACACTAATCTTCATCATTTTCCCTACTATCTTTAAGTTTATTTTTTGTGACTTTGAGCTTTTCCTCATCTGTGTTGTAGGTGAGGTTATTGTTTGAGATCATTTTTCTTTTTAATGTAGGCTACATAACTCATATTTCTGAGTCATGCTTTTTCTGCACTCATGTCTCTCGTAATATGTCTTTTCTTTGTTCTATTTCTTTTGGTTTTTGCAGTGGTGAGGCTCAAACCTAGTGCCTTGCACCTGCTAGAAAATAACTCTTCCAGCTGAGCTATAGAGCAAGCCCAAGTGATGCAAATGGTTTTGTTCATTTCAAGGCACCTTCTACTTTGTCTTATGATATTTCCTGTACTGTGTTGGATGTTGTTATGGACCGAGTTTTGTCCCTTCATCACCATATTCATATGTTGGTCCACTTGCAGGACCTCAGTATGTGACTGTGCTTGACTATAGTTACTTTCTTTCTTTCTTTTTTTTTGTATCACGGATCAAACTCAGGACCTTGCACTTGCCAGGCAGGCACTTACGCTGCTGAGCTAAATCCCCATTGACTATAGTTGCTCTAATGGAGGTACAATGAATTCGTTAGGCTGAGCTCAAATTCCATCTGACTTGTGTATTCAAACCAAGGAAAAACAGTAAGTCTCCTCTCTTCACTTGTTTTTAGTTACTTCTTGTTGATTTGAAAGATCATCAATTTTGGAGTTTCTACAGTCAAGGTGTTTTTCAAAATTTAATTTAATTTTGTTTGTTTTTACATTTTATTTTATTTTTATTTTTATTAATACATATTTGCCATACAGAATGATCACATTCATCACGGAGAATTTGTATCTTAATCTTCCCCCTCTTTTCTTCAATTCTTCTTTCCCTCCCCATTTACAGAAGCTTTGTTTCCATTTTTCCTTTCGAGTCTCTTTTTTCTCCCCCCCATTCTTCTCCCTCCCTTATTTCCTTTCCCATTTGAAGAAGTTCTTCCTATTCCCCAATATCTATCCTCTGTTTTGCTCCTTATTTACCTGTTGGGTTCCTCTCACAAGAGAAACAATGTGTCTGATTTATTTTGCTTAAAATTATGTTCTTGATGTACATTCATTTACCAGAAGTGATTCAAATTTATCCTTCTTTATGGTAGAGTAGTACTCCATTGTATAAAAATACCATGTTTTCTTTATTCATTCATCAGTCGATAGGCATAAAGGCTGTTTCTAAGATTTAGCTATTTTAAATTGTGTTGCTATAAACGCGGGTATGAATATAACTGTGGTATAATGGCTTTAATCTCTTTAGGAAGATGACTAGAAAGGGCATAGCTGTGTCCAAAGGAACACCTATTATTCTGGCATAGCATAACTGTAGATGTCACCCTTGCCAGATTGTTCGTCATGGTGATATTTGCCTAGGTTATTTTTTCTGGGACAGAGAGCCTGTTTTGTAGGCATCTTTCATGGTTCACTGGAATTCAGGGAGGTGTCCAATGGCTGAAATTTTAATGTTGGGGACCCAAATGTTTCACAATCATATCACAGTAATGTTTCTGCTTTTAGAACATATGAAGAGTGTGGAGCTATGAAGATTGATTGTGCACTGATTACTTTGTTCCACATATCTGTTCCAGGCCTTAAATCATACTCCCTCTCTGCCCCATCAGTATCTCTGGAATGGCATATTTCACACATGGTCCCTACTGCCATTTTTGACCACCTTGCAAAAAAAATCTGTGTTACCAAACTTGTTACAACGATCAGCATATTTCACAGTGGGAGGATACAGCCTGATTCTGGAACATACTTTTGAACAGAGGGGACTTGGACACATACATTAGGAGATATCAGAGCTGTGCATGCACAGAAGATGGTTATGTGAAGATACAGTATGTGTGTCGTCCCCTGCAGCCGAGGAGATGGGCTTAGCAGAAAGCATCCCTGTGGATCGCTCCTTCCCAGTCTTCCAGCCTCCAAGACCATGAGAAAATAAATGTGGTTTAAATTGCTCAGCCAGTTCATGTGATTTTATGGTAGGCTTAGAAATCATGTAGATGTACAGAAGTGCATTGCTTCTCTTTATTTTACAACTTTATTTTACAAACTTCCCCACTTCACTCATTATTGACTTTAATTTCATGGTCTTTTGTTCAGGAGAATAGACTACATATTGGTCCAACTTTCAGAAAACTCTTAGGTTTATTGTGCACGTTTAGTGCTATGCCATAGTAATGCCCTACAGAAAGTTCTATGTGCACATCAGATATATATTGAGCCTGCTGTTCTTGAGTGCAGTGCTCTCAGATGTGTGTTGAAACTAGTTTTCTCCTACTACTGTTCTAGCCATCTGTTTCTATTTTGGTCTTGTATGTAGTTGTTCTGCCTACTATTAGACATGGTGTGAATTGATCTGTTAGTGCTCTCACGACGAATGACAACAGACATTAGGTGGCATGGAAAACAAATATATCTACTCACAATGCTGGATGGCACAGCAACCAGATGAAGGTGCCAGAAAGAATACTGGTTTCTAAGGAGGCCTCTATTACTGGTGTGCTGATGATCACCTTCTTGTTTTCCCACCTGCAGTACAGACAGTTGACAGCAGGATCTGCTGACTGCTAGGCCAGCACTCTACTCCTGAGGTACATATTTGGAACTTTATAAAACAATTCTGAGATAGGCTATCCATCAATTGTCCAGGCTACCTTGTAATTTGTGAACCTCCTGCTTG
>PVJX010045411.1:0-12734 GCA_004027295.1 Dolichotis patagonum | reverse complement strand
TATTGTTACTACCCTTTATTCTGTTTTGTTTTGTTTTCTCTTTAAATAAAATTTTTTAAAAATACAATATAATAAAATGCAGCATGGTGAAATGATGCAGTCACTGGGGGAATTACCTGGAGGATGTGTCTCCTTCCAACATTCCTCCCTTCACTTTCTGCTTCCTGGTCACCTCGACATGTGCAGATTTTCTTCCTACAGGCCCCCTGCCATTCTGTTGTGCTTTGGGTCCCACCAACAATGATCTATAATTGGGAGTCTAAATAAATCTCTACATCTTTAAATTGCAGGTGTCTGCTACAGTGTTTTGTTCCAGTGATGAGGAAAGAAACTCAGATACTAAATAGGCCAAAAATTTTGGTTTTTTGATGCTTCATACTTTTTTATTAGCTTTCTTCATTCTGCTTCTCCTCCTACAACTGTATTTTCAAAAGCTTGTCTTAGATTCACAGACTGCAGGGAGAGAGAACCAGGCCTCACAAGGAGGTGATTCCAACCTGGAAACTAGCAAGATATGCCAACCGCTGCCTGATGGAGAAAGAGAGACCCAAGCCTCTCTTCATGAGTCAGTGCCACTGCAAGGAGAGAGAACTAAGCTTCACCAGGAGATGTCCCCACCTCATTTTCATTGTTTTCTTGGGTTGAGTTTTATTCTCTGTTGTTTGGTTTGATCATATTAAATCTCATGCCATGATCAGCTATTTAAAACATAACAAGACATATTATGGTAGCCATTTTGGATTTACTATTAGCTTATTTTGCTTAGCTTTATTGCATTCATTGTTTTGTTTTTATTGTTTCTACTCTATTCTGTTGTTCAATTTTTACTATGTCTGAACATATCTGCAGCTATTTTGAAGACAACAAAAGGCATTATGCTAACTATTGCTGATTTAGTAAAGTTTTGAAGTCCTGTACTTCACACTTATACTAGTTTATTTTGATTGGTTTTATTCTTTGTTTTCCTTGGTTTTATTCTCTTTAAAATAAAAAAATAAGAAAAAAAGCCTGTCTTTAAAGTTGATTCTTTTTTTGACTGATTCTCCTATTGATTCTTCTATTGCATTTTGTACTGTTTTGATTTTATATTTCAGCTCCAATATTTCTGCTTCACTTTCTAATACTTTCATTTTCTGTTATGTTTCTTGATAAATTATTGGGATTTTTTTTACTATTTTCTTGATGTTCATATACTTTATTAAAAATGGCTGTTTGGGGTGTTTTTTGGTACTATCAATGCAGGACCTTGCATTTGACAGGCAGGTTCTGTGCCACTGAGCTATATCCCCAGCCACTAAAATGGCTATTTTCAATTCTTTCTCTTTTTCTTTTGTACCAGTAATCAAACTCTGGACATTACACTTGCTAGGCAGACACTGTACCAGTAATCAAATTCAGGACCTTACAATTGCCAGGCAAGCACTGCACCACTGAGCTAAATTCCTGGCCCAGAATTCTCTTTCTGATAGATCACACTTATTCATCACTTTATGTTCACTTTGTGGTACCTTGTTTTGCCCAGTAGATAGCTCATGGTTTTCTAAATGTTCTTATTGCTTGTGGGCATATGATCATGTGGCACACCAAAGAATCATTTATCCCATCCACTTGTGTATGCATTGTTTTGTTTTTATTGTTTCTACTCTATTCTGTTCAATTTTTACTATGTCTGTACGTATCTGCAGGTATTTTGAAGACAAAAAAATACATGGTGTCTGTGTCTGTGTCTGTGTCTGTGTCTGTGTCTGTGTGTCATCTGTTTATGTTTGTGGCTATTTTCCAGAAATTCTAAACAAACTGCCAAATATGTTCTTTGATTCTGCTGTCATTGTTATGGTTTTACCACTAGATGGTAACCTAGGCCCAAATTTGCATGAGTGCTTGTGTTGCACTATCGAAAATCGGTTTTTGGAGGGCCTATGCAGTGTAAAGAAGTCTTGAATGTGTTCCATTTTTACCTAGGGCTGGGTAAGATCCAGAGGCTTTGTCAAAAGTAGAAATAATATAGGGGAAAGAAACTCCCAATGTGTCATATGTTTTGTACGTATTCATTTTCTCTAAAATCAAAGAAAGACTTTTACAAACAAAGGAGGTTAAAAGCAGAATATATTTATTGAGAGAAAGAAAACTTCTGTCTGAGAGAGAGACAGAAGGGGTCCCCAGTGTGTTGCCAAAGACTTTGCCTTCTCTAGGATTTTTATAGATCAAAATCACAAGATGAGGTGAGTCCAAGGTGGGGAAAAATGGGAAGTTGCAAGATAGGCATGTGGTAGGACAGAACTATGATCAACCAATAAGATTATAATTGCTCAGGTAAAATTGATTAAACTGGGAACAAATAGGGAAGCAAGTCTCTAGCAAGCAGGCAATATAGAACAGGACATTTTCCTGTAAGGTTTAGGTTAGTGGCTCCTTTGGGCTTCCTTAAGGTGATTGATGCCTATTTAGAATATCAATCCCTGATGCTTATCCTTAGGAAGTATGTGGGTGCATTTGTTTTGTCTTTTGTTTTGAAGTCTGAACCTCATTTGGAGGTGTATGTCTCCCCCACAGTTGAAAGGTATTTGGTCTTATGCACTGTCTTGTTTGAGGGCAGAGCCCTATCTGACTGACTATAATATTTTATCTAACTTAGCTGCCTATAACAGGACTGTGCTGGGCCAGCACTCAACTCCAAAGCAATGTCTTACACCTATTTCTCTCTTCACCCTAATAAGCAATAATTCTCTACATGCCATGCTCTCTGAGATCAAAGAAGAGATGAGCTGGCCCTGAACCAAGGCCATCAGATCGCTATAGCTGCTGGTTTCAAACAGGAGCCTAAAGAGAATTCTTTCTGTGGTCTGTTGGCCATTTCAGAACTTTGGAAATGGAATGGTCAATTCATCAGAAAGAAATAGCAGGTGAGTATGGCGGACTTTAGCGGGCCTGCAGGGGAGAGACCCTGACACTTTGGGACCTGCACCATGTGGTTGACTCAGGATGCTGGGAGAACAAGGAACTCTTCCCTTCTCTGGGGGGGCTGAGAGTGTGGCAGACTTTTGGTGGCCCGAAGGAGAGAGACCCTGGCACCTCATGACCTGCATCGTGTGGTTGACTTGGGGTGCTGGGAGAACAAGGAACTCCTCCCCTCTCTGGGGGTGGCTGAGAGTGTGGCAGACTTTTGCCAGCCCGAAGGAGAAAGACCCTGGTGCATTGGGACCTGCACCGTGCGGTTGGCGTGGGGTGCCGGGAAAACAAGGAACTCTTCCCATCTCTTGGGGGCAACTGTGATCCTGCCTGCATGTGGGCTGAGAATCAGACATCTCATATCATCCTGTCCTCCATCCTGTGTCCCCCCTCCCTCTCCCCCCTGCCTAGCAAGTGGGAGCCAGTAAACTACACATCTAGTGAAAAGATTGATTATGTTATTTAGTATGAGCTCTCCATGTGCAAAGATATGGACAACCATTTGGAAGAAAACAAGAGACAATATGACAGATAGTGAAGATCTCTGGTTGTCTAGCTTTGAAATTTATGCTTTCTTATGTCCCACTCTGTTCTGTTTTGTTGTGTTTAATTTTACTCTTTTAAAATAAAATTTAAAAAAATTTTTTAAAAAGTAACAAAGACAATTGTTATACCTTCTTGGAAAACTGACTTGTAGTCCTATAATATGCCCTTCTTCCCTGATAATCTTTCTTGTTTTGAATTAGATTCTGTCTGAAATTAATAAAGCTACTCTGGCGTTCTATTGACTAGTAGTTGCATGGTATACTTTTATCCTTTAACTTTTACTTGTCTTATATCACAAATGAGTTTTTTGTAAACAACATACATTTTATTGATTTTTTTGAATATATTTTTATATCCTGCCTTTCAATTTAGTCCATTCTAACTGAAAGCAATTGTTGATGTATTTGGATTAATATGCAAGATGTTGATAGTTATTTTCTATTTGTTCCATTTGTTATTTTTACTCCCCTCTTCTTGTGCCTTGATTGATTTAATTGGACATTTCATCAGTTCCCATTATTTGTGCACCAGTTATGCCTCTTTTTGAAAACTGCTTAATAGACTCTCCCTTCTGTCCCTATGATATCATTGCCATTCATTGTACTTCTCCATACACTATAACGGCCAGTACATTGTTACTTGGTCCTATTCTTTAAATACACCAGCACTGTTAGATTAGGAAACAATGAGAAAAGCTTTGTTTTGTGTTATCACTTATTCTTTCTGTTTCTGTCTTCCTTCCATCATGGAGGTCTTGATTTCTAGCCTGTATCATTTCTCTTTCTTTTAAAGAACGTATTTATATATTTTGTAGATAATTTCTCAGTTTCTATCCCTGAAAGTATTTATCCCATTTGGTATTCATCCTGTTTGGTATTGTCTGAGATTGCAGGACGTCTGGTCTGATGTTTGCCAGTTTAGGAGTTATTGGGCATTCTTAATTCAAATATTTCATGTACTGAATCCTCTATTTCTTTTCCAAACAATATTCTAATTAGGTGTATATCATAACTTTGAATATTGTCCAATAGGGCTTGATTTTTTTTTCTTTTTTAAGAATTCTCTTTGTATTACAGTTTGGGATCTTTCTGTTAACCTGTCTTAGCTCACTGATTTTTTCTTAATCATAGTACTGACAACAAGTGATTCAATTAAAAGTATTCCTCATTTCTCTTAGTACTTTTGTTTATAACATTTCCCTTTAATTTTTGTTTCCAGTATCATTCTTGTATTATCAATCTAAGCTGCCTCAAAGAAGGATAAACTTGAGTCATTTGTAAGAAAATCAATGTACCCTGAGTCCACAATGTTAAGTTACATAAATCAGACCCACAAATTTAAATATTCTATGTTTTCTCCTATGTGACAAAGACAAAATATAAAAAATGAGAAAAAACAGAAGATAGACAATAGGAAATAGGGAGGAGGATCTTTTGCAAATGGAAAGGGCACCAAGAGGGAGGGAGTAGGAAAGGAAGAGAAGGAGATTTTAAAAATATTAAAGTGTGTAGTGTGGGTGTACCATCTCCCCAGAAGGAATAGAAATGTTATACACTACAAAGGTGTACTGATAACAACTCTCCACTTAGTAAGCATCATTTTTAAATGCTTGTCTTTCAATATCTGTACCATATCTATGTCTGGTTCTATTGATGACTCTGTCTCTTCACAATACGTTTTTAATTGCTTATTGATATGACTTATAAGCTTTTGTGGTTCAAAGTCACTTATTGAACTGTACAATACAAGCTATCTATCCTCTAATGTAAAACTATATTACTCTGAGTAAGCGTTGGGAATATGGTTACTGGACATTGTAGCTGTCTTTGCTAGAGAATTCAAATTCTTCTAGTGTATTTCTTTTTGTTCTTCTCTTGAATTTGTGTTTAACCATTTCTGCTTTAGAAAAGTCTTATCTTTTGGCTATTTCAAATGTTATCAAGTGTTATTCTAGAGCATTATTAAAATGATGGCAACTTTAAAATCTTATAAGTAAATGTAAATCTTCTGTGAATTTGTGTCTTGGGTCATTGTTGTTTCTCCCAAAGGTTATCATCATCATCACATTTCTATCTCTAGGACAATCAATTCTATTGCTGAATGCCACCTAATGGAAAGGCAAGCTTCTAAAAACATAGCTTTAGGAAATTCCTGTGTCCCTATTGGCTAGGTATTTCTCTCTCTCTCTCTCTCTCTCTCTTGCTCACGCACAGGCACAGGCACTTTTTATTTATTTTCTTTATTAGCATATGTTTGCAGTACATAATATTTACATTCTTTGTGCTGAGCTAGTAAACATATGCAGCATATCTTGATTCCTTTTTTATCCCCTTTCCTTTCCCTTCTCTTCTTCCTCCATCTCCTGATCTCCTGGTCTCTTTCCCATTGGAAGAAACTGGAATTGGAGTAATCCTCTTTTCCAAACATCATTATACAAGGATCACATAAAATATTTGATAATCTTTACATTTTTAAAATGTATTACAGTAAAAGACACATTACCATTAATCCCATTCGAAATATTCCCCCTTGTTTCAAACACATTATATCACTTTCTTTCATTTCTTGTTACTTTATGAAGATTCAAAGCTCTCTTTTGTGAATGCCTTTACTAGATGTGATAAAAAAAAATTACAGTGCACACCATTGCTGAGTGCCATCTCATGGAAAGATAAGCTTCTGAAAACATTATGACATTTCCTCAGCTAACAGCTCCTGCACAATACAACTTCTGCCTCTTCCTCAGGGTCAAAATAATCATGAAAGGTACAGTATGGCTCTTTAATGGAACAGAATCAATAGAGAATATACGGATAATTATTCCAGGAGGTTTACTAGGGAGACTCTGAAGATCAGAGGTCAAGTCTCCATAATGGCATCTGCATGGCCATCAATGGCCACTTGCAGAAGGATTCAATAGTCGCTCAACTGAAGAAAAAGGAAGCAGCTGATCGGACAAGAGGCATGAAACTCACTATAGGGTTACTGACAGGAGTCTGCACTGCGAGTTGCAAGAACCTGGAGGCTGCTGTCCAAGGGCGATCGCCGAAGATTGAAGCTCTTTAGAAACGGGCACACGTCCTTCATTCTCTTAGATTCCATCCAGGCTATTGATCAGTGCCACCCCTTCTTGGATATGTTGTCTCCCATCCTCAGTTTCCCGCCTCCTGTCCTCGGTCATTCATAGGCACATGCAGAACTGTGCTTTACTAACTTGCTAAACATTTTTAATCTGTTCAAGTACCCTGGTTACTGTTCATAAAAAGCAGATGGTTTCAATCAATTCAAGAACGTTTATGAAGAATTTGCACAACTGCTTTAGAAAGTAGCAACAAAAATGGGAGTGTATTTGAAGTTAAGGGGGGCATTTTGAGGAAGATTGGTGCCAATGTGTCCTTCATGATAATAAATTTTGTTTTATTTAAATACTCACTGTGTGTTTGATCATATATTGTAAATCTGACAAAAATCAGTTTCCCTGGAAAGTGGATCTTTGCCAGTGAGAAGACTGAGTAAATTTTACAAAGATTATTCTAACCATCTTCCTCTAAGAACTGGGAACTTTTTCATTCTCCACCCTTGAGTCTTGGATAGCTCTTGAAACAGACCTGGTGAAAGTATGGGATACTTTTTATAAATTGGGAGAATTGACAAAAATTTGCTAGGAAAAATAAACCTGTGTAACAACAGTGAAATTTGTTTTTCAGGGGCTCAATAAATATCTAAATGAATTCTTGATTCCAAAAGAAAATTGGAAGAATTTTAAAGTATACTTTTCCATTTAAATTAGATGTAGTAAGGCATTCAAGCCTACAACTTTCTTTAAATATCACATTACATCCTAAATCATATAACTTACTAAAACATTGTTCTGCTGTCAATGTTTCTACTTCTTTTCTAACTTAAAAATAAGCTTAATTATATTACAAAAAAAATTTTTTTTTAGTTTTTAAATTTAAAAAAAAGCTGAGACCACATTTTTCTTATTTCTAATAAAATGTCACTACCTGGTGGTATAAATATTACACTGCAGGCAAAATATCCTATAGGGTTTTACATTCAACATCTACTTGCTGCTATATACCTTCTACATTCACTCTTACACACACTATACAAGGAACCATTACCAATAAAAATAAATCTTGTATCTCTAAATAATTAAGACTATAAAATGAGATGTAGAAAATTGTTACAGTCTGATAAATGTTATACCAAAATTTTATAATAAAACTGTTCATTATCTGGCTCAATTGACACTTATTAGTGCCTACTTTGGACCAGTCACCATTCCACACACTGGCAATGCATAATTAAATAAACTATTAAAAGCCTTAACTTCATGGACCTTATGTTCTACTGCAGAGAATTAAAAAAATTTCCAATCTGGAGTGTAAGCTCCACAGGGCAGAGCACTTTTCTTTGTTCATGACTCAATCCCTAGAGCCTAGAACAGAATGTGGTTCACAATAAACATTCAATAAAGATCTAATCAACTAAAAAACTAAATTTAAAAAAGGACACTATGTTGTGCCAGGAGAGGAAAATGAAGTAATACAGGCTGTCATACAAGTGATAAAAATAACAAGGAAAAAATAAACTGACCACAGAAGAACATGCGGATATTTTTGCAGTTAACCAAGAAAAGATCTGAAAAATGTATGTGAATTTTATAGTCACTGGGAGAAAATTATTATATGTAGAGGGAAGATTAAATAGAAAACTTTGTAAAAGGAAGTTCCCTGGCATGTTTGAAGAACATAAAAATCCACTTTTCTCATATACAATGAACAATGGAGCAAAATAAAAGAAAACCACAAGTAATGAGATAAGTCTTGAAGTGGGAAGGAATCTGTAGATGGAGAGAAGGGAGGTGAGTGAATGAAAAGGGATGAAAAAAATTAAGACACGATATATACATATACCAACTCTCGACAAGGCATGTAATCATTATGTACTGCAAATGAGTACTAACAAAACATAAAAACTTCAAAAAAGATATTCAGAGAAGAATCAGCAGAGTATATATAAGTGCTTGAACTCAATTTAAGAAATATGTTTTACTTACAGTAAAAATTAAAGCCATTGAGAGAATTTTACATGATGTACTTTAATTTCACTATGGTAATCATTTCAATAATTATATCACGACATCATGTTATATCTTTAAAAATGCACAGTAAAATTGTTAAAATATAAATAATAAATAAATAATTAAATAAACAAATGAAGGACTCCTTAGACTACTGTGATAGGAAAAAAACACGAGAAAGTCCATAAGCAGAAAGACATTTAGGATGGGAATATTCAAAATATCAGTTTACAAGTAAATGAGATATTTGTGCTTGACTATAAATCAACATGCAACTTCCTGAATATTTTAGTTACTTTCCTCATTTCTGGGATGCAATATTTAGTACTCACAAATTAAAGAAGGAAAGTCTTTTTGTTTTACAGTCTGCGGAGGTTTCAGTTCATAGCGGGGCCCCAAAGAGCAACAGCACAGCAACAAAAGAACTCACGCAAGGCAGCTGGAAGCAGCTACAGACACGGGGAGGAAGGAGGAGTCAGAGCCTTCCCGGCCTCAGGCGCAGGGACCCACCTCCTCTACCAACTTTCACCTCTGGACACTGCATTTAGCTGTAAACTTATCAACAGACTAATCCACCGGTGAGTATCAGGACTCCACGATCCAGTCACATCCCAAAACCCCACCTTGCGGGGAACATTTAGACAATGAACTCTAACACTGCATCAGCAAAGTTTCATGAAGGGAAAATACTGAGCCAACAAAATTACACGCTTAGTGACCTAGATCCTGGGCATTGTGGTATAGCCTCTGTTTCAACGCAGAACATCAGGCAGTTTGGAGGGTAATACTTTGAGAAGCTCTGCTTTAGACTATAATTACAATAAGCCAAGTAAGAAATGAAGGTTATTTTAGACCATGTTGATGATATGAATGGAGGAAAATAATTTATTTCTAAATAGCTGGAAATAGGTAACTAGATAAGGATATCAATATCTATATGCACTTTTTCTCGCAAGTTTTGCTTACAGATTAAACGTAGGGTCTAAAACAACTACAAAAACAAAAAAAAAAAATAAGTCAAACGCAACACCAGTTTCTGTTCTGAGCAAATGGAATTCCATTTAGTGAAATGAGAAATACAGAGCATGGGACAATTCTAAGGAAAAAAAAATCAAGATTTCAATTCAAGGCATAAGTAATTATAAATGTATAAAGGGAGATGTACTAGGCCATTAGATACGTAACTCTGGATTTCAGAAACAAAGTCTGAGCTATGTCTACACATAAGTATGTGTCATGGTATTTAAACAATGGTATTTAAAGTTTTAAGATCCGATGAGATCATCAAGCAAATAAATTATCAGCTCCATAGTGATGAGCGAAATTATTCAAGGACTGAAATCCGAAATCTGACATATGAAAATATAGAAGTCCAGGAGATGGAAACCTATAGGCAGTGGACCAAATCTAGCCAGCAGTGCATTCCTGGGTAGTCTATAATCCAAGAATATTCCTTTACACATTTAATGATTATGAATGAAGAAGTGACCATCGATGGTCCACAAAGCCTAACTATCTTGCTATGTGAGCATTTATACAAATAGTTGCCAGCCTTTGGTCTAGAAGAGCTGAGAAGATGTGACAAATAAAGTAGCTAGAAAACCAGGGGAGAATGGCATCCTCGAAGTCAAGTGACATCAGAGTTTCATAAAGAAAAAGAGAATACCTGTGTCAAATGCTGATAGTGACCCAGAAAGTTTAAAACTTAGAACTGACTCTAGGGTTTAGCAGGAACACTGGTAAAAAGCAGTATTCAGTGGAATATGTGAATGAAGGCTTGACTGTTATGATAAAAATACAAATTAATCTTCCAATGTTTTTTCTCATAAAGACGATCTTAAAACATGAAATAGCAACTGAAGAGATTAGTAGATTAAGAAATGTACCTACTTCTATGCCATGAGAAACACATGAAACTAGTAGAAGTTTTAATGATACAGAATTGAAAAGGGTCAAACACTGTAGATCTCTCTGTCTCTCTGTCACTCTGTGGCTCTGTCTTATCTGTCTCTGTCCCTGTTTCTGCCCCTGTCTCTCTCTCAATTATTGGCACATCTCTCACATGTCTTTTTTATTTATTAGCATGGTTTGAAATACAAGATGTTTGCATTCATCTTAGGGAATGGGTACATATACATCACATATCTTTATTCTTTTTGTTCCTTTTCCCCTTCCCATTCACCTTCTCCCATCCATCTCTAGATCTCCTTTCCCCATTTCCATTGTTGTTGTTGTTTAGTTCATGTTTGGAATATGTTAAGATTCCATACATTGTGGGTTGTTGGAAAATGTACATTACACATTTTAAGTCATGATATGTTCCCTTTCCAACCACTTTGCTCCCACCTCATTCTTTTGTTTCCCTTTGCTTTTCCCAAAGATCTTTTTCTCTGTTCCCCTTAGGTAGATAAGAAGTAATGGTAATGTGGAATGGTATAATAAGAAGGAGCTATAGATAGGGCCAGGGCAGTGTCCTTACAGTACCATGAAGAAAGGGACAGACATCATGGTTGACTATATGGGAGAAGAAAGTGGGCAGGCGTAGAGCCTGATTAAATCAGCACTGATATTAAGAATGTACACTAATGTAAGAGGAAGTATATTACTAGAATGTTATGAAATAAAATGATTATGGCGATGGACTATGGAATCTAATCTGAGTAAAGAAAGAAACAAGGACATGCTAGATAGAGTATCTAAAAATTCACTGGCTCTTACACATCAGCCTGTATGTACTCTTCTCTCTGTATGCTACTTTGATAAACATAAGTTTTCCCAAATCCAAAAACAAATAAATTAAAAAAAGAAGAGGACTCCATTAGGGTAAAATATGACTTCAAAGCAAACATTGTATAAAAAAAGACTACTCAAGTTATTAAAAAGAAACCATATGAGGGACATAGAAACACTAAGATAAATCTATCTCAGTTTATTCTAAGAATTGTATTAAGTGACACCCTCAGCAAATGTATTAATAGTATTATTCATACCAATAATTCTGAATTAGTGAAATGGAAATGGATAGTTTCTTATTTTATAGAATTAAACCATAATAAGATAACTAAGAATCAGAATGAAAAATAATTATAATGAAGTATAATCATAATCAACTTAATCATGAATATCATAGTGAAGTGGAAAAATTCAAAACAAAGCAAATTAAATTAAGCTAAGCTTACTGAGAGAAAAAAACCAAGTGTACAAATGAAAGGAAGGAGAAATTGTTATTGAACATAAAGTGTAAATATTTCTTGGGCCTGTAGCAGGTGAAAACTGAGTCTTATCTCACATATGTCCTTGCACTGAGGCATAAAGCTGATATAACTCATACTGAGCTAAAAGTAAATGTGCCTTGCTTGGTTAGATGCTGCCTGGGAATCAGTATGCAGTGGTTGAAAGAGAAGGAATGGGTAAGTGATGTCAGCAGGGCACGCAACAGTCCACAGAGCAAGATAAGGACCTAGGCCATGACCTTGACATCTCATAATATGGAGCAAATCTTAAAGGCTTTAAGTTGACGATGTGAGTGGAAGTTAAAAGTCATAACCCAAGACGAGTCATAAGCAAGAGTAAGGAAACTAGCATAGCTGCTTCAGTATGCTAGAAATATTGCTACTGAATGTTGATCATTAAATGCAGGGCAGATTCTCAGTCTATGTATGTTTCTATTTACGCTTTCCAAAAAATAAAAACAAGTAGCGTGAACTTCCATTCTCCTAAGTCCCCTCGAATAGGATGAGAGGACAGCGGCCGCATTCCGATTGAGCAAGAGGTGCTTCCTCCTGCTTCTCTGTCTGTACTTCACATTGTAACAAGTACAGTTTCCTAGGACTAGAAGTGGAAATTTCTTGAGAGAGACAATTGTGTCGCCAGCACGAGAGAAAGCAGCTCCTCTCACGTGAGCCAAGTTCACTGTCTGAAACAATGACCACAGCTGCTGCTCATCGGGAGCTTTATTGCGCGGGGCCTATTTCCTTTCCTGCCAGGCGGTGCCAGGCTTCTCCTGCCAGCACAGTCTCCTTCCTGCTGTTGATTCCCCGCTTTGGGCACTGTTACATTACTTCACTCTGTGTTTCCACATAAATTTGGAATTCTTCTTCTGCCTATTTCCTCTCTCTTGCTGGGTCCTCACACATAGCCTCAGATACTT
>PVJX010045410.1:0-12732 GCA_004027295.1 Dolichotis patagonum | reverse complement strand
TATAATACCCATTGATCATTTTCTGTTATTCGGTTCAGAAAGCCCTGGAATTCTTTCACTCTATGCATGGCTTTATACTATTGTGTTATGTTTGATATTATTGTAATTGAAACTATGCTCAACTATAGCAGAGTAAGAGATATGGTGTTAGATACTGTTGATGTCCAGTTGACTTAATGTAAAGTACTGTGTTGCCTATATTGTCCTCTTCTGATCTGCTCTGTACTGCCCCCTTTTGTTTCTCTTTTAAATAAAAAAAAAAAAAAGAAACACGCATCATGTGAGTTCTTGGGGGACAAACTGAAGCCATGTCCTTGTGTACCTCCTTCCTCCAGTGTGAGACAGACCTACTGATTTGCTTCTAATGAGGAAAGCAAAATTAAAGCGTAAAGTGAAAAATGCCGGCACCAATATCACAGAGCAAAAGCTTCACTTTAGCCCTGTGCTCTCTCTTGCTTTCCATTTTAATGAAGGTAGATTATGCTGTGAGTTGCCTTATGGAGAGGCCTGTACTTGTGGGAATTGAGCACAGTCCTAAACCACCAACCCGTGAGAAACTGAGGCTCTCACACAAGTGCTCCCAGGAACTGTTGCCTGCCAGCCATGGGAGAGAATCCTGAAGGTGCGTCCACACCCGAGAGCATCACTTGGCATCATGAGTGCAGCCTGTGAAAAGGTCCGTGCCAGAGGGTGAGATGAGCTGCACTTCGATTCTGAAACCCTAGATACCAGGAGATAAAAGTATTGTCTTAGGCCTTTGAGCTTGGAGGTGAATTATTAGGTAGCAGCAGGTCATTAATACACTGTCCACAGGGAGAACTTTGATCATCTTGAGCTCTTTCACACTTGTACTCTTATGCCAGAGAAGCTTCTTTTCTAGCGATCTTCTTATTCCTTATAGTCGTGATCAAATTCTCCCCTATGAGGACCTTTTATGACATTTCCAGGAAGACTCCTAGTGCCCAAAAGAAGCTCCAAAACGCTTGTCCTCAGTGTCACTCTGATCAGCACACACTGAGAGCATACTCTGGTGAAGGTAACCAGAACACAAGTGTGTGATACTCATGACTGCATTAGACCACTGATGAGTTTCTATCTCGTGATACGGGGCGGTGAAGGCTGGTGGGAAGAGGGGGGTCATGGGTGTGACTAGGAACAGCATATATCCTCCTCTTCCCTTGACCTGTCTTCCTTCTTGCTGCTGTGCCATAGACAATTTCTCCTCTGCCGTACCCCACTGCCATGCTACCCTTCTTCTCAGTCAGCTGCCTGTGGACACAGCTCTACAAACTGTGAGTAGTGACAAAAACCTAAGGACATGGCCCAACAGAAAAGGAGCTAGGAACTCACTGTGAATAATGAGAAGTCTTGGGAGACAATCCTGCCGTGGCAAGCTGGCTCAGGTGTAAGTCATAAACACTTGGGAACTGGCTGGTTTGTAATCTCATTATTGCTACTTCTTGTCTGACATCTTTGGATGTCATGGCTCAAATGTCACCTAAGTTCACAAGACTGTGTTCCTCTGATTCTGCACCTTGGAGATTTTTCATTTTGCCTGGCTCTCAAGGTCACATCAGGTCAGGTCTTAGTGTGTGGCATCTTTGTCCTGAGAAAGATCTGGAACAGTTAATTTGGGCAGGGAAGTTCCTTTATTGCAGCTGAGTTTCATGACTTCTGGAGTCTTGAGGTTGGAGATGAGAACAGACCCTCTCTGCTGCCAGGACTTTGTGCCCATCTCCCCAGAGCAACAAAAGCTCATATTTATGTCCATGTTTACCTGTTGTTTCTCCCACTTCAGAAGCCTATTGTGTGTGAGTTTCAGCAGCTCGACTCTGCCTATTTCTTCTCTCTGTTCATTTCTTGAGGATCTTCCCTGATGGTTTTCAGACCTTTCTATCTTTCCAGTCTTTTGGGAGCCCAGTGCAATTACACAGTTATACTTTTCCCTGATGCAATCCCCATCAGGTGACATAATCACAACTATTCAAAGGAAAATCCCCAGTATCACATAGACATCACTCTTACACCCACCACACCCAGGAGACAATGAATCTTGCAGATGTCCCTTCCAGAAAATGGCTCAGTTTACTTCCTCTTCCGACATCCCCGTAGCCCCGCTCCAGGTCATGTTCTATCCTCTTCCTCTTCTCCTCAGACACTGACTCTGGGCTCCTCTCAGTCTGTTGGCCTCTACCCACCCCCTCCCGAGGTTTGTCTTATCTCCACAGGAAGACCTTTCCAGTTCAAGAGCCCACTCTGTATGTCCAGTGTTGGAGACCAGTGCTACTCTCCAACCTGAAACTGGAGACCGGCACTGTCCAGTTCCTGTTATTCCCTTCCTCGTCACCAAAGACTGAAAACAGCTGTGTACTCAGAAACTCTGCTCCCTGTGCTAACCATTTCTGAACTCATAAGAGAAAGAAATGGGTGTCGACTCTGGGTATTCTCTCTTCTGTGCTTTTACCCAGTTCTCAGACCCTGGGCAATGCTTCCTAACTTCCTGTTGCCAGGGTAAATCTTTGCCTGATCTGTGATATGCAGTGAAGGAATGTTCAGTCTTCTTCACTCATGGTAGCACTTGATACCTGTGTGTTCCCGGGAAGATCAGTAAGTTTCCAAGAAACACACAATGGACTGTCCTTCCCAGCAGATCACTCTGCTCTTCTTAGTGATGTGGGAAACCTCAGAATCCTTTCGTAAAGTTCCCTTTCTCAAAATAGACTAAACGTTGTGTCACTTGTGATAAAAATATTAGCATGTAAGTCCGGAGCGTCTGTTGGGTTTTCAATAAGAATATAAACAGAATGCAAGAAATAAACTGTAATACTCATATTTCAAAATATTACTTATGCTCTCTTCATGCTTTTTTTCAGGAAGTGAAAAAGGAGCTGACTGGAAGGAAGTCACTCTGTTAGATGAAGCCCAGCTGGGGCTATAAATTCACTGCAGTTTGCCTTTGTGATGTATGTAAACCAAAACCTGCTACCATCTCTCTTTCAGCTACATCAGAGTACACAGACACCAGGAAGGCAGGACTCTTGAGTGAACTTTGTTCAGGTGGGAAATTGGCTGAGGGATGACGTTGCCCAGAAATCAGCCCTGCAATACTTCAAAGTCCTAACTGGAGATATGAGGCCTACCGGGCTTTGTTCTACAGAGTTTGTTTATTGCAGTTGCCAAATAAGAACAGGAAAAGCTGATTGAGTCCACAGTTGATAAGGCTGTAGCAGTTTCATTCAAGAGAAAGTAAAAGCAAAATAAATGACAGCTTTATCTGGGAAGGTAATTAAACCTAGTGCCCTTCCTGCAAAGAAACAGAATGTAACATTTGGAACACTGTATAATTCCTGAGAAAAATAAAATAGAAGGACAAACCATCATATTTCCAGTGGAATGAAAGGATAGAAAATAAAGCTCAGAAGGTACAAGTGGCTGAAGTTTGTTGCTGAAGGCTCTTGGCTCTGGGAAGCAGGACCTCACTCTGATGACAAAATGACCTGTTGTGAGTATAGCAGGATGATGCTTGGAATAGACCTGCTGCCAAGCTGACCCTCAAGAACAAGGGGGCTCCAGCTCGGCTCTCCAGGGTCTGTCTCCTGAAAGAGTCAAACTGGAAGAACTAATATGTTATAAAAAAGTATATTATAGAGAACTCTCCTCAGATATAATGATCTGTAACTAAGAGCTCAAAATATTTGTTGCTGTTACCATCATCAATTCCTGAAACTAAGATGCTCTACCATGAATCTTTGTCATTTGGGTTCTCAGACTTTGTACAAATGGCCCAAATGCCCTGGAATCATTTTCACTCAATTTTTCTAGTGAAACCTTCAGACTTAGATGTCATAATCTCATTGCCCTTAAACAAAGAGGGACATCTAGACTGGAAGAGCCCCAGGATGAGTCTAGAAACAGGAGAAGTATTAGAGAAGCTCAGACCACTAAACAATATGTCTCCTTGTTCCCAAATCGTGTGGTCTTAGGCAGTGCAGACTTTTTCTGCAGTCTAGGTTATTAGGCTGCCTTGGGTCTAAGATGTGGCCCTGTAGATGGGGCCACAAATGCTGTGTGGAGTTGGGTGACGTTTGAGTTCAGGACTCCAGGAACACTGGATCAGCACTGTAGAAATCATCCCAGCATCTAGGGGCTCATGAGGTGCACTAAAGGTCCTGGAAAGACAGGCATCCTTTCTGCCCTGAGTCACCTTGACTTACATTCCATGCACTTGGTTCAAGATGAGCTTGAGAGGAAGAGAGGTGTTATGGTTTGTGTCTGGGTGTCCCCCCAAAGCATCATGCAGTCTTGAAGTTGGCTGGGTCTAACATTTGTGATTGGTTTGTTGTCTAACCCTGGGGTTGGTGGTATGAGTGCTATGCCCACACAGGGACAGGTTCCAGCATACAGTATAAGGGAGAGACAGAGGTGTGCTCTTCCCATTTACCCTTTCATTCTTGCCTCTTACAGCCATCACAGATAGTTGCCCCTTAGCCATGCCACCCTGCCTTGGAGCCAGCTGAGTATGGACTGAAACCTCCAAAAACTATAAGCTAAATAAACCTTCATTTTGAGTATTTTGGTATTTTGTCCCAGCAACAAGAGAAAAATAATCAAGACAAGAAGTTTCACCATATCACAGAAAATGAAGGAACTAGGCTGAAACCTCATTTTTATGTCCTGGAAATTGACCATGGTCCTGGAAATTGGTTGTCAACTACTATGAATGTTGTTCTGGAGGTTCTGTGTCCACTGAGATCCAGCTCTGTGTCTTCTTCTTTTTTTTATTTAAAGAGAAAAAAAAGTAATACAGAGAAAAGGGTAGAAACAATACAAAACCTCAAAAAAACCCATAAATCACGAGTTGACAAACCACATACTGTCCTCTCAGAAATAGCTGTTCATGTTACAAAATTAAGGCTTACAAAGTGAACACACAGTGAGGCTGCAAACAGTTACAAAAAAACAGGATGGAATAAAGCCAATTAAGACAGTATAGTGAAATTGGCACAGAACATCACAGCAGGTCACCAGGACAACAGTAACAGGCAACATTGTATATCTCGTTGTCTTCACAATAGTTGTTCTTCTACTAGGTAGAGCAAAATCAAAGAAATACACAACATTATAGAACACATCAACACAGAGTATTGAATAGAGCAACACCGTTAATCAGGACAAAGCAAAACGGTGATAAAAATATCTTCAGAGATAGTAGAAGGCAACTCCCCCGACTTGCTGTACCAAATATGGTCACCTCCTAAGAGATACCCAGATCCCTGGATCCCAATTGTTAACGGGGTGGGGGGGGGAGGAGATGTGTTATGTTTGATTCTAAGCCCGCACCCCGGTAAGCAGCAGGCTGCTTACTGGTTGGCTCGGCACCCTAAGTTCCAGCATGGCGCGGATCTCAGGAAATGCTCTTGCTTCTTGTTTTCCCGCCCTGGGGTGGCTGCGGCTTGCCAGACCACAGTCACTTTCCAGGGCAGCAGGCTGCTTACTGGTTGGCTCGGCGCCCCAAGTTCCAGCATGGCGCGGATCTCAGGAGACGCTCTTGCTTCTGGTTTCTCCGCCCTGGGGTGGCCGCAGCTCCCCAGACCACAGTCACTTTCCAGGGCGGCAGGCTGCTTACTGGTTGGCTCGGCGCCCTAAGTTCCAGCCCAGCTCTGTGTCTTCTATAAATGAGGGTCTGGTCTTCTATGACTCTGAGTGCAAGATGGATTTCAATATGAGCTCTGGGCTTAGGGAACTTAGGAACATAACACATATTCTGTCATAAAGTCCCATAGCCATTGGTGTGTTAAGCCCATATTTATGCTTTAGGCCATTTCTATGGATGAATTCTTAATCTGATGAGTTATTGTATTAAACAATGAGTGCTTCACAGGAAAAAAAATAACAAAAATCAAGTATTGCAATTGTAATATTTATTGTTTATCAAAAAGCATCAAAATTTTCAACATTGACTGGTTTTGGTGTAAGTCTAAACAACAACAGAAATAAATAGCTATGTGAACTTCAATCAAAATGCCAACAGCACACTACAAGTAGTAAACTTTACTTCAGTTATCACACCTAAAGTAGTCTTCTTACATGACACAAGCACGTTCCATACACACAATTTACATACACTGACAACATGTTTGGTTTTCCTAGTCTTCTTTTCAGGACATACTTGACATCTTGCTGGCCTTGCTGTTTTGTCAGTTTTTATTATGTTTTTCAATGCATAGTTAACAGGACCATAAAATATCAATAAAATAAAGGATTAAATTCTTAATGTGTATTGCATGTTTAGAATAAACACCAACATTTTCATGTCAGCTGTGTACTTGCTTACAAAACTTAAGAGATCATGTCAGAAATAACAACCTACGTGAGTTATGTTATAAGCACACACAAAAGTCTCCCAGTGAAATAAATTTTGCTTCCACTGTCACACTCAAAGCAGTCTTCACACATGAAAATTTCATGTTCTATACATGTTTGCTTACACTGAGAGTATGTATGTTGTTTTCCTGTTCTTTCTTATAGAGAATATTTGACAACTTTTCATTTTTCCTGTTGTTGGATAAGGTCTTCGTGATGCTATGCCTGACTGTTTACCTATCAGCTTACCAATGTGGTCCACAGTTTTTGTGTAGTTCCCTGGGCAGAAATATCTTACTTTTCCTCTGTTGTAAATGATCTCTTATGAATTCCAGTCCCAATCCTCTAAGAAAATTTCTCCATGGTATTTTGCACTTGTTATTTCCTTTTTAATCTTTCAAACAATTTATGCCACACATGTTTCACATGCCACACATGACCAATGCTTTGTATTTTGAGTGACATCATAATTGCTACATAACTCATCAACAATATCTACAATACCTTTGGTGGTGGTGTACAACATTTCCATCTCAGGCTTCCATTTTGCCAAGGTTTCCCTATCAGAATGTCCATCATGATGGAATGTTGACATCAACATACCAGCTTGTTTGTCTTTGCCATATAGAGGCTAATATAAATCTTTCCAAAGTCCAAAGATTGTACCATATAATTTTGTGTTTTCAAATTGTAATATTTCATTTGGAATTTCTGCTTTGTTCCTGCGTACAGATCTTGTGCTGGTCAACTTGTGCTCTGACAGGAAATGTAACATCAATGGAAACTGGTAAATCGATTGTTGAATTTCATGCTCCAATAAGTTTGGGAGATGGGAGCAACAAGCCTATTCACAACATTATTACTATATGAATAAGGAAGTGATAGTTGAGTTCCAGGATAAATTTCTAAATCAAAAGCATAATAAGTCCTCACTTTTACAGGGCATACATTTTTATACCATATTTTGACCTATTACTTTTTCCCATCAGTTCTTTACATTCCTGTGATTACCATAAAAAATCTCTGCGAAGTATAGCAAACCTATGAATGCTTTCAGTTCAGTTAGTGGGGTGTCACAATGAATTCATGTTTAAATATGACTATTGGTGCATATGGAATGTTTTACTTGTTTCAGCCTTTTCACTGCATATTGTAGTATTTTATCTGTTATAGTATCCAACATTGAATGGGACTGTTGACATTGGTTCAATTTATTTCACACCTGCCAAGACCCTTACTATATTTTTGGACCTACTCCAAACATTGGATCATTTCATTTGGTTGTGTGACAACTTTGCAACATTCCAACTACTCAAATACATACTCACATTTTCTTCGTCATCTGAATCAAGGATCTAACATTCCCTGTGTATTAGTCAACTCTTGTTCCATTTTACTGTCGTGGAAACTTTGGTTCATATGGTGAGCATCAAAGTCTTCATCCTCCTCCTCCTCATCATCCTCATCATCAACCACACACGGCACTCCTCTGTTATGAAAACATGTATTTCATCATATTGGATTATCTTCATTATCTATGCATCAGTAATCTGATGATTCACTTTTGATCGCCTCCAAAACTTGCAAATGTCATTTTTCATATGCCGTTGTACTGACTTGGGCTACTTTTCCAGAAAAATTGGAAAGAGAGTTTTGTTTTAAAAACAAATCTTAGAGTAGTGTGGGTGTATTATACTCTCTGTTATGCTCAGGTAAGCACAGAAAAAACTCGTTAGAACATCACGTGGGTATGAATTCTAGTTTAACAGTTTTGCTCATGTGCACACACTTTGCCTTATCTTTTCCAAGAGGATAAACACAAAAATTTCTGCTTGGATCCTTCAGGCAATGGTACTGAGATGCACAGCTACCTATAATTATGCTAAAGTAGGAATTCATGGTAGAAAATTAAGGGACATGTTTGTGGAACTCAGGGTTGTGCTCCACATTAATGCTTGGTTCCAGTGGACCAGATTGAGGAGAGAAACCAAAGGGGATCCAGATCTCACCATTGTTGCTATTTAGTTGCTGTTTGAAGCAGGAATGGGAATTCAATCATTCATTCCCCAACTACTTCTGAAGCAGAAACTATTGTATGTTTTTGCCAGATCCTTAAGTCCCCATGACATCCTTGCCTTTCAGGAAAATTACAAGAAAGAAAGGTTCTTCCCTCTTGGGGCTTCTTCGAGGGTGCTGTCTGCTGGTCCGTGGCAGAGCTGAATTGCCAAGTTCTCCTGGTGGAAGAACGAGGTCAGAAAAGGGAAGTCTTTATTTCCACACATTCAAGTTTCTGTTCTCAAACTTTTGGGAACAAGTCACAGTTAACTCAGAACTTCTACCTGAATGCTCTCTACTATCACAAGATGAGGCATGGGGGTATTGTAGGGCAGTAACTTCAGCCTAAAACATCCCAATGACAGAATTCCCAGGACTTTCCCAGTGTCTCTGCCCTGTTCTTTTTTTTTTTTTTCTTTTTGTACCGGGGATTGAACTCATGACTGGGTGCTTTCAAGGCAGGTGCTTATGCCATTGAGCTAAATCCCCATCCCACTGCCCTGTTCTTGAGGCCCAGGGCATCTCCAGGGAAAATACTCTTTCAAACACTGCTGTACGAAGCCATTGAAGCTGGAGATTGATCACATGTGTGGGGCTAAAGCAAGACCAGCCCTGAAAACATGGCGAGCTCAAAACAAGCCATGCAAACAAGCTGTTCCAGCACCTAGAAGGCAAGGGACCAGCCAGCAAAACAAGCCAGGAAAACAAGTTGCTAGACAGTGGGGCTGAAACTGACATTCTTCTTTGAAGGGTATAAATAAATGTCCTACAGTGGTTGAGCAGTTCCTTCTCTCCCCTCAGAAGAGTAAGGGCTCCACCTGATCCCAGCTTTGATCTCGTCTTTATTTTCTCATCCTCTCACCATCCTTCCCCCCAGGAACACCTAGAGCTGCAGTGGGTCACCACATATGGTGCCCGAAGAGGGGCCAGAGTAAGAAGAAACAATGGGCACGGGGACACTGCTCATTTGTGTGCAACAGGGGGAGAAGTGAATAGATAGTGGTCAATATTCATCACTGGAGTGAATTGATGTTGACATCATCAGGTGTAAAACTTGGGGATGAAAAATGAGTCCATTATGGCTATAAAAAGAAACAAAAAAGCTAAAGACAGATAGGCTTGAGAGAAACCAAAGAGACAAATAGACTTAAGAAAATTCAAAGGAAAACTGGCTTACAAGAAACCAAAGGAAAAAAATGTATTTTACCGGTTGTTAGATGTAGGACAAATATATGCTAAAGAATCACAAATGTATGTGGAACTGTTGGTTGGGTGCTTGATTCTAGTATTTACATTTTTGTGGTGGATTTGGGTTAGACAGCATTTTTTTTTAAATTGGTACCAGGGACCGAACTCATGGCCACGTGCTTGCAAGGCAGGCGCTTATGCCACTGAGCTAAATCCCCAGCCCTAGACAGCATCTTAATAATCATAAGCTTCTTGGGACAACAACTAATCTGTAAAACTTCTAAAAAGTCAACATTGGGTTTCACGTGTTGATAATAGTCTGGCTCCAGCATATCACTGTCTCAGTATGACTCTGCAGTGAATCTTGCTATGTGGTAGTGTAATTTCTCAAACTCTGTTGTTTTTCAAAATTGTTTACTTCAGGGGTACTTGTTTTATATAAGTACCACACACTAACCGATTGTGCCCTGGAGCTCTTAGGGGTACTTGTTTCAAATTCACAACTAATGTAACTCTATGTTTATTTAGGTCATTTTGCTTTCTTGTATCACTTTTAGTTTTCAATATACTGACACTACACAGCTTGCTAAATTTCTTGAGTTTGTTTCCATAAGAAGGAATTACAAGAGTGGATGAAAGAATTGTGGTATTTTTATACAATGGAATACTATTCAGCTATAAAAATGATGGTCTTGAGGCCTTTATAGGTAAATGGAGGCAACTTGAGAATATCTTCATTAGTGAAATAAACAAGACTCATATTAGTAAATATCACATTGTCTCTCTAGTGTGAAAATAATAAGAACTGGCAGAATAATGGTATCCAAAAAATATAATAGATATAAAAGTATAATAGATGTAAAAGTGTAATAGATATAATAGATACTGTGAAAGTGAAAGGGAAAGAAAGTGCTCTAAAGAATATAACAGTATGTATAGTGTATAAGATCGATGATCATATTACCAAATTTCTGTTAGATCATTGAACAGAAGGGTTTGCATTGCCAATGTTTGAGTGTCTAGCTTTTTATGCTTTGATTATGTAACTTTAACAACTATTGTTAAGACAACAATATGTAATGTATCAACTAGTGATTTTATGATATTAATTTTTTCTTTTGAATTCTGTATTCTACTTTTTTCTCATTTTTTTCTATTTTGTTTTTTTAAAAATTATCTTATCTTTATTTAAATAAAATAAAAAAATAAAAAAGAAGGAATTCCAAGTTTACATACTTGGAAGGAAGTGAGAAAACAGCTTAGAGCAAGGCTAAGGAAAAAACAAACGGACACAAATCTATCTGGACATCTATAGACTTTGAAGGGTTATTTAACAGAGAAACTGCTGCTTTCTGCTCCTCTCCTTACTTTTCACAAGTGGCTCCCAAGCAGGGGAGGGAACCAAACAGCTCCACTGAGCCTGGAGCTTGGCCCAGACAAAAAGGTTTGCTTGTTTCAGCTTCAAGGATGAAATTGAGCTCTAATGTAATATAAGGTTGATAGACTTAATGTTGGTTCTTAAGGATTGTTAAATCTGTGTTAAAATGTTCAAATTGTAAAATGTTAAAAATAAGCATGCTTTTGTAGCTATAAGATGGTTTAAATTAATGTGTCGTGTTGACAATGGTGGATGAGAATGGTTGACACATTGTGTCAACTTGAATTTGGAAGCTTGGCTGAGTGACTCCATGGTGGGGTGGGGGCTCTCACTTTGTAAACATTCTTGTACTGTGTAGGAGTAGGGCAAAGAGATGGCATGTGTGCTGCACCCGCCCAGGGGGGTAACCTGCATATGATGTAGGGAAGAAAAGCAAGCTTATGTTTCTCCTCTTTTGCTTTTGCTGCTTTTGATGTCTTTCACTGCCATGAACTTTCTCAAACACTGTTCCACAGGCTTCTGTTTCCGATGTCACCTTCCATCAAAAAGCTTCTGCCTTATGCAAACAATTCCATTTAACTCAGGTACTAGCTAAAAATTGTTAAACTTGCTCAAAATTTAATTACAAAAACAAAAAAGGGGAATTTTACCGAGACTTCATTGGTGAGTATGTACTATTAAAATTTTAAATCTTACTAAGGATGGAACAACAGCAGCAGCAAGACAATTCAATCAGGTAAAACAAAGAAGCTAGGAAGGGTCCTTCAGAGAGATATTCATACCGGACAATAGAAGGGACCTAGCTCAGTGCTAATTTGGGGTCAAGGGTGTGATTATGTTTTTCCTGGAAATGCTTAATGGCCTATCTGGGAGCCACAATGTGCTGTCCAGATGTATCATGGAACTAAAACCAGAGAAAAATTGATTTCACCTCTCAAGAAGCTGACACTCAGTCCTATGATAGTGATACCTCAGAGACCATGTCACAACCGTTTGAAAAGGATGTAACCAGAACTAACCTTAATTGATCCAGGACGTGCAGAAGATGTTAAGCAAAAATAAAACCAAAGGTCTAAATAGATGACAGGAGTGTATTTTAAGTCCTATGACAAAATATATGTTAATTTTAGATAAGATTTTTGCCCTTTCCAAATTCTTTTAAAGTGAGATCTGCCAATTGACCTACCATAAATCTGACTAGTCTATTTATAGTTACAAATTCTACAATTGTAAAAGGTTGGTGTAATTCAGTTTGGCTAAAATATATTTGAGTGCATTCTGATTTTGTTAGATGTGGGTCAGTCTGCCTGAGTATCTGTTGTCTGTTCATTCAGTCTGTTTATAAGCAGTTCTTGGAAGTCAACTGTGCTAGTGATTGTTCCCACATGCAGAACCAAAAGCACAAGAGTGTCTGTACAGGAATTCCCAAGGTCACAGAGTTCCTAAGAAATGCCCTGAGGGCATGGGGTCCTGGAGGTGACAAGTGTTCCAACCCCAAGAACATAGGGGTGAACTAGTTCAGCAAAGGGGCATGATACAAGTGTTTATGTAAGTCCCAGGAACATGGAGAGTTCTTGCAGACACTGACAACTCTGCTTGTTTCTATGTCTGTTTGAATCAGATCATCTGTCCATATTTATGCATTTCTCCATTCTGTGAACAGCTGTTCCTTTTATTTGAGCTCAATAATTTTTTTCTTTTCTTTCTTTTACATTTTTGGATCATTTAATCAAAGTTTAATTTGGGTC
>PVJX010045409.1:0-12724 GCA_004027295.1 Dolichotis patagonum | reverse complement strand
GGGCCGTGGGGGCCAGCAGGGCCCAGTGCACGGGGAGATAAGCCCAGGGCTTGCTAAATTGCCCAGCTGGTCTCCAAGTTGTGATCCTCCTGCCTCAGCCTCGTCAGTCATGGGATGATAGGTGTGGGCCACCTCAAACAAACTATTCGGATTATGTCTGTGTTTGTTTCCTCTGTTTATTTGTCACACAGACTGCAGTTTTTCAGTTCACTGAACATAATGCTACATAGTATTTTTTAAGTGTTTAATGACCTGTATAGTCGCGTAAGCCTCTGTTTTTGTTCTGTCATCAGAAGGAGCGGAGGAAGCCCGTCCGTCCCTGCGTGCGTGGGCACACGGTGACGGCTCTTGGGACAGGCGGCCTTTGGCTCCGGCCGTGATTTCTGGCTCTGGCTGTTACCTTCGCTGTCCCTCAGACTCGCTCATTTCCTGAGACATGAGGCAGCCGTTTAGCTCATGCCGTCCCTTTGTCACCTGACAAAGGCCGCAGGTGCTTCTCTGGCAGCTCAGCTCCCCCTGCGGCCGAAGCCCCAGCCTCCTTCCCGTGACCCCTGTGTGGGGTCTGGCTGGCCCCAGCTGTGCCCGCCGCCATGCATCTTGCAGCTTGCGGGTTCCGGGCTTCCCTGTCCTCTGCTCGGGAGAGGCTGCAGCCCGGTCACTTTGGCTTTTGTACTTCTGCTGTGGTTTTGCCGGAGCCTCGGTGAATACGGACTTGAAAGCGAAGCCCGGTTGCTGCCCACCTTAGCCCTTCCCCTCCGGACACCGCCTGCTGGGGGTCCCCAGGTTTTCTGCACAGCATAACGGAGTGTGAAGTCTCCCACGGCCGCCGTGTTTGACGTTTCTGCCGTTTGCCCAGCAGCACTCTAACGGGTGCGGCGCTGTCACTATGCTGTCAGTGATGCCTCTTGCATGGCTCCGAGCCAGACAGAAGCTTGGCTTTGACTGATGCTTCGTGTCACATGAGCCCTGAACCCCAGTGCTTGGCTCTTTCTCATCTTCCTGTAAATTTCTGTTTAAATTATCACTCTGGCAAAGAGCTTTTTGCTTGATATTTTTTAATCCAGAGTCGGTGAGCCTCTTGACGGTGGAAATAACATTGTGCCTGTCCTGTGTTCTGTCTTCAACCTCTGCATTTTTTGTCCTTTGGTTTAACTTGGTTTGGTTTGGTTATTTTGAGACAGGATCTCGCCATGTAGCCCAGGCTGGCCTCGAACTCACTGTGATCCTCCCGCCTCAGCCTCCCAAGTGCTGGGTCTCAGGCTTGTGTTCTTGAGTGTCCTGTTTCTCTTCTCCCCGTTGTTGAACGTGTTTTCTTCGGTGAGACTGAAATGCTAGCCAGTGTTCCTTCCCGGGTCAGCTGAGAAGCATGTACAGACGGTCATTCTTGCTCTGCGTTTTCTCACCAGTCAGACTTTGCGCCTGGCCTCCTCCCTGCAGAGCCCCCCAGGGCTCTCTGGGTTCCAGCCCCGCCCTCCCCCTGGGTCTCGTCCCCCCGCTCCCCTGTCTTCGTGCTCTGAGACCCCCCTTCCCTCTGCACCCTGGATGCTCTGGTTGGGTCTCTGTCCCCGCTGACGGCCATGCTTGGCATCCCCTGTAGCTGGTGGCCCTGTGCTCTGGGCTCTTGGGTCAGCAGAGAAGGCAGCAGATTGACCGATTTTCTTATGAGAACCCAAGCAGGGCCTGACATGTGCTAGGCAAGCGCCCTACCACTGAACCACATCCCTAGCCCTTGTGTTTACTTTCTGTTTTGAGACAGGGTCTTAAATACATTGCCCAGGCCATCCTTGAACTTGAGATCCTCCTGCCTCAGCCTCCTGAGTGGCTGAGATTACAGCCACGTGTTGTGTGTCTGTTTCTGTCTCTTTCTCTCTCTCTTGTTTATCTGACCTCCTCCTTTCTGGCGCGGCTTCTGGCAGCATGGCTTTCAGTGTAGGATGATCGTGACTTGCTGTGACCATGGGGCTGTCCCGTGTGTGTCCCTGTGGGAGGACCACATGCATCTTGTCCAGTCCTCTGTCTGAGCCAGCACTTCCCCCGTGGCCATCACATCTTCTCACAGGGAGTTTTCCAGACTACCTGCTCCTGTCCTGTCTCTGACTCCCAAGCACCCCTGGCTGGGGTGCTGGACAGATGTGGACACTCAAGTCGCTTGCACCTGGCCTCCTGGGCGGATCGGCCTCCTCCCCAGGAAGCCAGGTCTCTGCCCTCATGGCCTGAGGGCAGCCATGCAGGACACGGTGGCACACCAGCGGGCCCAGGCAGACACATGTCCGCAGAGGCAGGACAAGGTGTGGCCAGCCCCCTCCACCACCACAAGGTCTCTGTCAGGCTCCAGGACTCAGACATGGGACCCCAGCAGCAGGGATGTGGCCGTGGTGCTGGCCACAGAGGCCAGAGCAGGGCAGAGTCCTCTCTGCCTTCCCGAGCCCAGACCCCGGCCCTGCAGCCTCGGGGCCCCCGCCCGTCCTGGGGTCATCCCCAAAGCAGGGGAGACGCCCTCAGGCTCCCGGCTCAGGGCACAGAGAAGCCACAGCCTCCCTCTTCCCCTGGGGGCCTCACTGTTCCTCCTGTGGACAGTGGCCCTCAAAGGCTTGTGCCTCAGTTTCCCCGTTGTCACTTCCGGCTTTGCTGCAGCGCTGTCCCTGTCCTCAGCCAGACGCTCCCCTCCGGGCCTGGTTTGCCGCAGGTCACAGCCACAGGGCGTCTGGGCTTGTGCTCAGCGCCGGGCTGAACTCCCCGCCAGCAGGCACCGCCTCCGATAAAGGAGCCCGCAGGTGCTGGGGGTGGGGCGAGCGGCTGTCCCTCCCCCAGCCTGGCAGCCCAAGCTCCACAAGGTCCAGTGGCAATAGGACTGGCAGAGGTGGGTGGGGACAACAAACCAGTGGGGCGTGGCTGGGCCACCCGGTGCAGGGGACCCTGTGGGGAGAGAAGAGGGCTGCTCAAGGGCTGGAGACCCCAGCAGGAGGTCCGAGGGTCGGGCAGGCCGGGGAAGCACAGAGAGCCTCGCTGCCCCTTCCTGCCTGCCTGCCGCTCGTGTGATTGCACGAGGACGCTGTCCCAGGGCGACACTCCCAAATATAGCGTCCTGGCTGTCACCCCTAATCCCGGGGCTTGGACACATGTCACGGCTGTGTCCCGAGCAGTGCAGAAGCGCTTCGGCCCCAGCAGGCCTCACAGCTGAACTCAGGGTTGCTGTCACCTCTCCAGGCTGGGTGTCCCCAGCAGGGGCCCCGGAGAGCCCCCCGGGTTGCAGTGAGGTAGAGGGGTCTCGTGTGCTGCCCAGTGTGGCTGCAGTGCGGTGGCCACCCCTGCTGGCACTCTCACCCCCCGGGGCCAGGACAGTGTCAGCTCAGAGTGCTGGAAGCCACTGTCTGGCCTGTCCTCCCTCTGGGAGGCCTCCCGGGGTGGCCTGGCGTGGTGGCTGGGGCTAGCTTGGGCCAGCACTGCCATGGGGAGCGGGCACTGGCTTTGGAGACTGCTTCCTCCCTCCTGCGCAGAGGCTGCCGGGTCTGTCCGGCCTGGAGCCGCAGGGCAAGGGCAAGGGGGTGGGGAGGAGGGGGAGAGAAGGGGGTTCCTCCTGGGGAGGTCTAGGGACCCCAGGACAGGTGACCCCTGGGACTTGAGAGGACAGGCTGGTCTGGGGCATGGGTTGCGCCCCCCACCTGTAGTGGTCATGGGCTTCTGTTGGTCCCTTGAGGCTGAGTGTCCGCCCCTCCACACCTCCGTGGCCTTTCTTCCTCCTGCTGTCTCATCCCAGGCTCTGAGCCCTCCCCCGTCCCCAGCAGCACTTGAGGAAGGTCTGGGGCTTCGGTGGACAGCGCTGCCACCCAGCTGTGTTCTCTCCAGAAACACAGGAAGGAGCCCAAGTCCCCTGTATTGGTGGCAGTCACCTTGCTGGGCGCCCGCTCTGTGTGAGGGGCATCATCCTCCACCTAGGTGGACACAGAGTCCAGACGGCGCCTCCAGCCCAAGGACACACATGGCTCAGGGCACGTCCAGCCCCTGCTCCTCTGTGTGCTCCCAGGAAGGGGGCACCGGGACCCACAGGGACAGCCCAGGGAGGAAGGTGGACAGCAAACAGCAGCTGCACCAGGGTGAAAGGACACTGCAGGGTCCCAGAGGATGTGGCCGTGGCTGTATCCCCAAAGTAGGAGCAGAACCAGGCGCGATGGCACGTGTCTGTAATCCCAGCACTCAGGAGGCTGAGGCAGGAGGGTCACCATGAATTCAAAACCAACCTGAACTGTAGCGTCCACGGGGAAAGCAGCAGATCCAAAGGCCCAGGGTGGGTTCTGTCTGGCTGGGCCATGCTGTGA
Source organism: Dolichotis patagonum (assembly GCA_004027295.1). NCBI lineage: Eukaryota > Metazoa > Chordata > Mammalia > Rodentia > Caviidae > Dolichotis > Dolichotis patagonum. Next base: position 8,408 of record PVJX010045409.1, on the reverse strand, counting down.
GCAGCAGACCTGGAGGATCGGAGTCCCTGCCGGGTCACCGCAGCCACACAGGAGGGCCAGTGGCAGCGTGTGCCTGTTGCTCCTGTCCCTGAAGGCTACCCGGAGCGCGTCCCCCAGCCTGGGCCGCACAGACATGAGGCCTCGTGGGAGGGGCAGGGTCAGTGGAGCCCACTCCACGAGTGCCCAGCCCACCTCGGCACCCCACCCAGGCGGCCTGGGGCTGGCCAGGCACTGAGCACATGAGCCCGGGAGCTTTTATGAAGAACTAGGGCATTCTTAGATTTTAGTAAAGAAAATATTTAAAAAACACTTCTTGTTTCTAGGAGAAAATAAAGACAGGTCTCACAGCAGAATAACCGTAGAATAACAGTGATTAATGCGCCACGATCTTAACAGCCAAATCAGGGCTCCGGGCACAGACTGCCACACAAGGTATGAGCAAGTGAGGAGACAGAACTTGCTTTTCAATGAACAAAGGTGAGTGATAGGAGAAACGGAACAAGTCAGCATCTGTCTTAGATTTTTTTTTGAGACAGGGTCTTGCTGTGTAGTGCAGGCTGGCCTAGAACTTGCAGCCGTCCTCCTGCCTCAGCCTCCTGAGTGCTGGGATTATAGGCATGTGCCACCATACCCAGCAGTATATCAACATTTTAATATTTATTAATGGCCTTAAAGTATTTACCCTTTGGAAAGCTTGTATTTTTAAAGTACTTATTTTACTTGCATTTGTTTTTGTTTAGTAATAATAAGATAATGTGTAACTTCTGTGCAGAATTCAGCTTTGGACCTGTTCCACTGGTTTTGCGTGCGGTGCTGCCTTTTTTTTTTTTTTTTAAGAGATTGTGGTTGAATTTTTCATCACACCCTTGAGGAGTCCCCACATTCCACGTGATCCTTCATTTCTAGGGATTCTGTTTTTTCATAACTCGTCTCTTGCAACTTCTTTAGCTTTTATCGCTCTAGACCAAGAGCATCCACTCTGGGCTCTGCTCTGGGAATTTGCTGACTTTCTTAGCAGCCTTCCACAGCTCTGGGGCTTTTGAAGGAGAGGGTGATTCCTGCCAGACAGCCTCAGAACCCGGTCCTTGTTGAACTTTCTGTTCCCGTTTTGTGCTGCTCTGGGGAGGGGCAGGAAGTGCCCTCTCCAAGTAGGGCCTGCGGTGCAGGAAGATGGGGAGCCAGGGAGGGGGTGCTGCCCACCTGCAGAGGCCGCCCAGGCAGCCACACTAGCTGCGGAGCCCAGGAGGAGGGAAGGGCGGCCGCCCCCAGGTTGGGGTGTGGCCCTGCGCCTTCTGCAGGGTCTTCCTAAAACGGGTTATAAATGTTGTCTATTTATTTAGAGACGGGATCTTGCTGTGCAGCCCAGGCTGGCCTTGACTTTGCAGCACCCTCCTGTCTCAGCCTCCTGAATTCTAGGATTACAAGTGTACACCACCATGCCCAGCCCTAAAATTAGCTTTCTTATAGAACTAGGAAGACAGCGAACACTCACTGTAAAAAGCTTGAGACATTCAAAACCAAAGTAGAGCTGGGCCACAGCCGGGTCCTCCCAGCCAGCCCCTCCCACCGCACCCCCACCACCCCGCAAGCCTCAGGTGTCTAACTGGGCCTCCTGGCAGCCGCTTTCCGTCAGCATCATAGTAAGCATCGACTCACACCCTCAGTTTCTTCCAAACTATCACTTGGGCTGCGCAGTGGCACCGCTTACAAAGTCTTCCCAGTGTCCCCATGATCTTCCCTGCCATCAGTGCCTTCGTCAGGACTTTTGTCCCCATTTCACTTTTTCCCCCCGGCATTGGGCATCAAAGCCAGGGCCTTTGCACTGAGCTGCACCCCCAGCCCTTTTCTGGTTTTTGTTTTGATCGAGGGTCTCACTGGGTCACTCGGTTGTCCAGGCTCAGGCTGCCACCCTCCTGCCTCAGCCTCCCAGAGTGCTGGGAGGACAGGTGCGTGCACACGCCAGGCTGTGTGCAGGGCTTGTAACAGGACAGTTCCCAGAAACGGAGTCTCGGGGCCAGAGGGTCTCCGGGCGTGGCTTCCAAAGTGTTTTCCTGGCTGCCATAGTGGCCGGCGCCGGTGCAGGGCCAGGCAGACGTCCGCTCACTTGGCCGTTTTCCTGCCTTCTCTCTGCTCATGCTCGAGGCTCGGCCCTCGCTACGGATGCTGCATCTGGGGGACACCGAGCCCCAGCCCGAGGCTCCCAAGTGCGGCCAAACTTTCCCGCTGGGCCACGGCACTTGGCAGCCTGGCGGGCGGGCGGGTCCCCTGGCCGTGCCAGATGCTGCCGGAAGCCAGCAGGCTGTGACCTGCCGAGGCAGACGGAGGCGCTCGGAGAAGCTGGGCCCGACCCAAAGCGGTTCCTCCCTGACCTGCGGATGTGGGCCTGCTGCCTGGCGCCGCTGACTTACAGGACGCAATGTGCCCGCGGAGCCCCGCTGGCCTGCAGCGCGTGAAGAGGAGACTTCCGGGGCGGGCGGCCCAATCCTTTTGGTTTGTTTGGTTTTTCTGGAGGAGGATCTCACTCTGCAGCCCCGGCTGGCCTCAGACTCCGTGCAGTCCTCCTGCCTCGGCCTCTCAAGGGGTGCTAGGGTTACAGGCATAGGCCAGTTCTGTGCTGGCCTTTCATCTGGCTGACCGTGGTCCACCCTGTTCTCTGTGGAGCACCTGTGTCTTCACTCATGTAAGGAGACAGAAGTGCCAACGGGCACGGGAGGCCCCTGACCACTGGGGTAAGGCCAGCGCAGGCCGGGGTCAGACGCGGGGTCAGACGCAGGGAAGCTGTGAGTCCGGCGCCCACGCCCGCTGCAGGTATGGGCCCAGGACAGAAAGTCCTGGCTGAGAGGGCTGCCAGTGGGCTGCCCAGAACGGAGCACCCAGGACTATTTTGGGTCCCCAGCCAGGGCTGCTGCGGCCTCACCCCAGTGGGGGGCCTGTCACCTCCTCCTCCCCTGGCGCCAAGGCGTCAGCTGTCGTTGATCTCAGCAGCACACACACTGGGGTATTTTTAGACGATGCTGGCAGCCACCTAAAAGCCCGCATGTCAAGGCGCCCCCGCGGGGCCCGGCCTGGGGATGGTGGTGACAGCGTCCAGCTGGGAGCTGGAACCTCCTCCAAAGACGTCCCAGCCCCTGGGAGCAGCGGGTCCCAGCGGGAGGAGTCGTTCTGATCAGTGCTGTGCCCCGGATGACCACCAGGGGCCGCTGCTCTGCGCGCGTGGATCCCGGCGCCGGCCGGCCTGTCCCCGCCCCCGCTGGCTTCTCCCACTTGTACTCTGTGGGGGAGGACGCGCGGGCCAGGCCCTGCGGGGGTGGGGGGGGCACAATCCCTGTGCTGTCCTGTGTGTCACAGGCACGTGGCCACGGACAGGACTGTGGTAGGTGTGTGCACAGTTGATATATGGCTGTGGCTCCCTTTACCTACTTTCTAGGTAAAAACATAAGACACTTTCTTTTACTGTCTTCCTAGTTTACCATTTTGAGAGCTCTTCACTCTCTGGGTCCAAAATCTTCCTGGAAGCTGGGTGTGGGCCACACGCCTGTAATTCCAGCACTTGGGAGGCTGAGGCGGGAGGGTCCCACAAGTCCCAGGCTGGCCTGGGCTACACAGCTATCTCAGAATAAGAGATTCTTCCTGGACCCTTGTTCTGGGAGATCTTTGACACCCCTGCAGCACACATCTGCTGGCCATGTGGTCCCCCTGCTGCTTTCTCCCGTGGAGATCTTGTCTTGGTCCCCCACATGGGCACCGGATTCCGGGCTACCTGCCAGGGTGTGGGCCCTCACCGGCTCCCTGGTCTTCGCTCAGAAGCCACTGTCACTCCACGGCTGTTCATTGTGTGGGTCTTTTTCTTTCCCAAGTAACTTTTAGAGGTTTCTTCGGTTTTCCAGTGGTTCCGCCTCACCGTGTCTGTGGTTGTTCGTTGCCGCTGGGGCTCTGTTCTTGCCCTGATGGGGCTCTCCGGGCTTCCTGGGTGTGTGATGGGGGGTCTCAGCCAGTGTCTCGGGGTGTTTCTTTTTTGGTGGGAGCGCTGCCGTTTCCACACCTCGTGGAGGCTGTGCTGATTCACCTTGCTTCTTTATGGTGCCAGGGACAGAGCCCAACCCCCCCAACATACACGGTCTCTCTGAATAACCCAGGCTGGCCTGGAACTCACAGAGATCCTCCTGTCTCAGCCTCCCAAGTATATTATGCCAGGATAACAGGCATGTACCACCACATGTTCCCATTTCTGGAAACGACACAGCTCTTGGCTCAGGGTAGCAGAGAGCCTGCACGGTGGCCGGGACACAGGACGTCAGCCTCCGGGAGTCACGTGCGTCCCACCCAGCAGTGTCGGGTGCATTTGAGGACACCGAGTGGCACCCACCCCAGCCTTGGGACATGTGATGCTCAGACCTGGGCCTGCCCCTGACGCAGCAGGAGGGGCTGCTGCTCTGGACGCCCACAGGCCAGGGGACTGGGAGGACCTGGGGACTTGGGGGCTCAGCAAAGCCCAGCGAGAGTCACCTCACGGCCACCTCAAGGTGCACCTGTGCCCTGCCAGGCGCACACCCTCCCCATGGTGTGTGTGTGAGGGGCACTCAGTACCCTAGGGGAGCGCAGGCTGTCCAGCCAAGGAGGTCCTGCAGCTGGGTGCAGGGAGGTGGCAGGACCCTGTGGGGGCCTTGGCACGCACACCTCAGCCGCTCCATCCTGCAGCTCTCCTGGAAAGTCACAGCCATACCCCGGGGGCTTGGGCCAGGCACACCACCATCAGTGACAGCCCAGCATGGCGGTGCACGCTGGGAATCCCAGCACTGTGGAGGCTGAGACAGGAGGATCGCTGTGAGTTCAGGGCCAGCCTGGATAACATGGCAAGACCTGTCTCAAAAAACAAAAAGAGAAAGGAACCAGGGACACAGGGGAGGTGCCACCAAGACTCCTGCACAGCCATTGGTCCCCGAAAACAGCCCCTGCCTCCCACCCCATGAAGGCCCCCGGTCCTGAGTCTTCGGCTGTCACATCCAATAGGAGGTCCAGGGGGTGCATTTGGCGCCCACAGAGCCAGGCATCCTGGGTTCAGTGTCCTCTGTGCCACGGGAACACAGCTTCCCACGTCCTTGGCTGGAAGGGGTGTGGAGCAGGGCCGTGGGCAGGATCCGCCCGGGACTCGTTCCACCTTGGGAAGGGAGTCAGGCCCAGTGCCTGAAGGACAGAAAGGCCGCTGGGGGGGCACCCACCTTCCTGCCCCACTTACATCCCGGGCCGAGAGCCAGGAGTCCTGGGACAGACCCTCTGCCAGCTCGGGAGCTCGGCATCCTTCGTCTCCAGGAACCCGGCTCCCACTGACCCATCTCAGCAGGGGACCCCCTGCAGCCCTGCTGGCGGCCCCAGTGCCATGACCTATGGGCAAAACTCCAGCAGCCATTCCCGAGGACAGGGTCACACACAGTCACACACGTCAGACAGTCACCACGCACAGAACGACACAGAGTCAGACACACGTGGGACAGCACGGTCGCACACTGCCTGCCCCAGAAGGCGCGGCCCTGCCCTCCCCGACAGTCGCCCATCTCCTGGGGATGGCCCAGGAGGGTCTGTGAGGAGGGACCCGGGGCTGTCCACTGTCGCCTACATCGGGAATACAAGCAGATCCAGGGCCCAGGGTGTAGCCCAGGCTCCTGGCTGCACCCCCTCTCGGGGCTCCTGACCCTAAGCCCGTGAGTGTCCACAGGTGCAGGATGCAGAGGGCAGGGGGCACACCAGAGTGACAGACTCCGCCCACCTCCTGGTCCTGGGGGGACGGGTTGCGCCCCACCAGCGCCCTGACGCCCCCTTCTGCCCCCACAGGAGCTACGGGGAGCTCACAGACTGCACCCGGAACCTGGCTGAGCGGCTCGGCTGCTTCTGGCCCAACGTGGAGGTGGACAGGTTCTTCGTGGCCGTGCACCGGCACTACTTCCGCAGCTGCCCCGCCTCCGGCCGCGCGCTGGGGGACCCGCCCAGCACCATCCTCTGCCCCTTCGTGGTGCTCCCCATCACAGTGACCCTGCTGGTGACGGCGCTGGTGGTGTGGAGGAGCAAGCGCACCGAGGGCATCGTGTAGCTGGGCGGACGGGCGCAGGCCTTCCCGGCCGCCCCGGGCGCCGTCCACCTGGTCATCCCGGCTCAGCGCTCCGTCCCATCCCCGCGCGCTGCTGACCACCACTGCGCCCGAGCCCCAGCCCAGACCGCTTACCCGTAGACGTGTTTGTGGATGAGTAGTCGTGATTAAAAAGCTGCTCTCAAACCGAGAAAGGGTGGGGGTTTTTTATTGTTTGTTATTTTGGCCTGGGCAGACATAATCTGTCACTGGGAGGACGGGGACAGGGACACGAGCTCCTCCCTGCAGTCCGTCTTCTCATCGTGAGAACCTCTGGCAGGGCCAGTGTGGTGCCAAGGGTGCCTGTGCGCACCGGAGGGTCCAGTCATCTAGTCCCCTCACCCTGGCACAGCCCCGCAGTCCAGAACCGGAAGCAGAACACAGTCCTGTGAAATTCCCGGGGAGGCCTCAGCACAGGACAGACCCGGCCAGGGGGGCTGGGATGGCCTCCTCCCGCCTACTGCCCCAGGAGGCCGTGACAGCTGGAATTGGGAAAATCAGACCTGGCGAGCACTCGTCACGGAAACTCACACGGGAAAATGAGTTGAAGGTCACGGAATCCAAAAATGGCAAAAGAGAGGGAGGGACCACGGCTTGGGAAACGGGGTCCGCTGGTGTCCCCAGGCTGCTTGAGTTAATGAGCGGGGGCAGCAGCCCCAGAGGGTTCCGGAAGCCAAGCCACAGCTCCCCCTGAGATCATCTTCATCTCCCTGGGGCAGGGCAGCCTCGGGCCAGGAGGGGGCCAAGGTGCCAGGCACGGAGTGGGCTGGGGCGCGGGGACCCCGTGAATCTACCTCAGTCCTTAGAGCTGCAAAACCTTCCTGGAGGAGGAGTCCAGCTGTGTCCTTCAGAGGGCGCAAGGCGCGGCAGGTGAGCTGGGTGGAGAGCGCGTAGGTGCCCAGCAAGAGGGCACTGGTGGAGGCCAGGACCTCGCCCAGCGGAGAGGTGAGACTTTCCCGATGATCCGAGAATGGGGATGGGGGGTCTCCTCGCCCTCTCACTGGGACCTGGAGGTCCTGTCCCCTCCCCGTCGCCCCCCTGCCCTTCCCACTCCCCCTTCTCCATCTCCACCTCAGCCCAAGGACAGCCAAAGCCGTGGAGAGACCGACAGTGTTTTAGGCCAACAGGGTCCCGTGCCAGGTTTAGCCAAGTTGGAGGTAACTGCTCTGTATCCAAGGAGAGCCGTTCCTGTGGTCCCTTCTGGACTGCGTGTACCACACACGTATGTAAATTAATGAACAGCGAGTAAAGACTGACCACAGTCAGTTTTCCAGGGGTCGGAAGAAAGTCTGCATGTCAGTGACATTGGCGTTCTGTGGGGACAGGTGGAGAGAAGCAGTTCCTGAGGACACGGCTGTCGAAGACGAGCTGGGCACCTCTCCTTCAAGGCAGAACAGTGGCTGCAGCTTTAGCTAAAGGAGCCCCGTCTCCACGCACTGATGTGCACACAGCTGGCTACGCCATTCCCTTCTCCTGCAGTTGGCTTGAAGCAATGCAAAGAAGCCTGGCTGAGGTACTGATACGTAATCCTCAGTACCAGCCGACAATTTCCTGTCTCCTCACATCGTGTTCGTTGTAATTGTTTGAGCCCAGCGGGACGGCAGAGCCAGGCAGCTCCTGGAATGTCAACTGGGTAAGCCTCAAAATACGAGGCCACGGATTCCCAGGGCAGAAAAGTTTCCATACCGGAAACGGAAGCAGCAGCCGCCGGAGTTCGCTCGCGTGCTGTCCCAGTCGGGTTTTGCAGACCGGCCCTTCCGCGCACCCTTCCCCCGCAGACCGCAGAGGCGCTCGCTCCCCGCCCGGCGGCTCAGCTCACCTTGCGCACGGACCTCCCACCATCGCCCCTGTCACCCGCCCGTGCGCCACCCCCTTCTTCACGCGGTAATAAATTCTGGGCGAGGCCTTGGATCAGGCCTTCGGTCCATGTGTCCTCCTGGACCGGACTCAGGCCCCTCGGCTGTCCAGAACTATAGCTATGTCTTAGTGTCTTTCTTCTCACTGGGTGGTACTGGAGGCGGTAGACTGGAATGAATTCATTGGGATTGCAGTAAGGTATCAATGGAATGATAAATACAACTTTCTGAACTGTGAGGGGGCCGGAAAAAGAGATTACAGTATTTTAAGGGGTTACAACGTACAACAGTGGGATTACGATCACGGTGAGCGCTGGTCCAGCGGGGGCGAGCGGGGTTTGGGGCGCAGCTCACCGGGTGGAAAGTTAGTGCTGTACCTGGCCTTGCCGCTGGAGAGGAGGTGACCTGATTACCCCAGAAAGCTGGTCAGT
>PVJX010045408.1:0-12737 GCA_004027295.1 Dolichotis patagonum | reverse complement strand
GATCTGTTTCTGTCAGTTTACTCAGAAAAAAAAAAAGTAGAAAAGTAATTTTTAAAACACAGCATCCAACCAGGCGCGGTGATCCGCGCCAGTAGTACCAGCTACTTCAGGAGCTGAGGCGAAAACACCGCTTGATCCCAGGAGTTGGAGCACGGTCTACCCAACATAGCGAGGCACCCCCCAACACACCAGTCTCAAAACAAAACAAAATGCCCAAAGCATCGGAGAACTCCGAAGATCCTAGAAGGGCAAACTCACTCACCTGTCAACGTGGGGGGACCGGCGAGAGGCCGGCCCAGCGGAAAATGACCTGACGCGCAGGCGCACAGTGCCTCTTGCGCGCCCGTCCGCCACGCCTCTTTCACTGTCACAACACGAGTCCCGCCCATCATATGCCCCGCCCACTCCCCGGCCCCGCCCACCAGCCCTACCTAGCTTTTTCCGGCCCCGCGGAACCTCAGCCTGCGCTGCGCCTCCCGGCCGGCAGTGTCACTATACTGAGCGCTGCTCGCCACAGCGGGCGCTCGGACTGGGGCGGGGGCCGAGCTAGGAGGGGAGGGGCGGGACGGAGCGGTGGGGGGCGGTGTCGCCGCGGTATAGGGGCGGCGGCGCGGTGGCCTTCGCGCAATGGCTGCGTCGGTGTTTTGCTGCCTACGATGCTGCAGGGACAGCGGAACCGGCCACATTCCTCTGAAGGAGATGCCTGCCGTGCAGCTGGACACGCAGCACATGGGTAAGGCCCTCCCTTCCTCACACTCAACGGCCGGGGCGCAGCGGGGGTCGGCGGGGCCGCGCGGTGTGCTTGCGCCGAGACTTCCTGGGCGACTCTGCCTGGACCCCCTTTGGTGTTGCGGACTTCGGCAGTTGTAGACCAACTCCTCCCTGGCCCGGTGGCTGGCGTCTGGAGGGCGTGCGGTAACCTCCATCTCCTGCGAGCTGCCTCCACGGGCTAGGCGCCCTCCAGCTCTGTCTGGTGTCCCTACGTTTCAGAATGCTTTCGGTTCTAATGTCCTGACAGTCGGCTGTTTCTCTTTGGCCCCATCTTGTATAGGTTGAAGCTTGTTTTATTGGAAGTAATTCCCCCCTCATCAGCTAAAGTCAAAACAAGAAGAAGGTACAAAAAAGCCTGGAGTCGCACTTCAAGTCAGAACATGCCATTTCGACCAAAACCTCCCATTGCTGGGCTCCTCCTTAGTCATTGTTGGAAGCGCTGTAATTTCATCTCACTGGCCTCTTCCCAACAGATCTGGCTGTTGCAAAATAAAACAGCACCTTGCTCCTTTGCCTCAGTGTTTTGTCCTGCCAGTTCGACATCGCCATGTAACTTCTAATCTAGCCTTCTTCATCCCTCCCTACCCTTACTTATTACCTATTATTTACCTTTTTAGACTTTTTGTGTGCAGTTCAATGCTTCTGGAGTATGTTTCTAGCAGAAGAACTTTCCCAGTATATTTAGCAGCAATGTTTTTAGTGGATGATTTTATTCTAAATATACTTAGGCACTTTTGATTTTTTCTTGCATTGCTTATTGTTTAAAATATAGTGCCTTGAAATAAAAGATCTTAATATTTTACAGCAAAACTGTTTTACCTATATTTTTATAATCTGGAAGCACTGTCCATTTCCATATTTCTGTAGCGTAAACTAAATGTTTTTCATTGTTTACCGTCTTGTATGTGGGTATTTATGGTACCTTTAATTTTTAGATCCCTAAATATAGTAGAGAATCTCAATACATGCATAAGTTAATACATATCTTTAAATTATTTCTTATGTATCATCATTTATAGGCAACTGATGTTCAAATCCTATACTTTTCCACTTGTTCAACTATGATTTGAGGGCTAGTCTGGTGGCAGGCATTACCTTAAGTGCAGGGGGTAAGGTAAGGGACAGTCCTATAAGTCCCTTTGGAGCTTTTGAACAGCCTTTGCTCTTCTTCCTGTCTCTGCTGCTAGACTCTCAATCCCTGTAGTCTGCTCTGTAAAGCATTCTTTTTCTCTGGCCTCTGTCTTCTCTGGAAGAATTGGTCGTTTGTACACATTCCACTCTTTGCCTTTCTCCAGATTCAGCCAGCACTGTTCAGCTACTCAGTGGATGCTGTAGAGAAATATTCCCAAATTTTCTCCCCTTATGGAAGTTTCCTTAAGCTGTCTACCATTAACTTCAAATTCTTCAATCACAGAGAAACCTGATTTGAGAACTTGAGTAAAATGAAAGAAGAGAGTGCTGCTGAATTAGAAGAGTTTCAAGCATAAGTTGAGATGATTTTATTTTTCTGGTACTGGAGACTGAACCCAGGAGCACTCTACCAGTGAGCTACATCCTCAGCCTTTTTTATTTGTTTTAACACCGGGTCTCACTCAATTGTCCAGGTGGGACTCAAACTTTCAATCCTCTGCTTGAGCCTCCCTCAGTGCAGGGATTATAGGCACACACAACTTTGCCTGAGTTGATTTTAGGTTGAGTATGTGAGAAACAGATTTAACCAATAGGAATGTTTGGGTATGTGAAAGGTTATATAAGTAACCTAAAAAATATGACTTTTTTTTTTAAAAACAGAGTCTCCATATGACCCTTCTGCCTCAGTTTCCTGAGCATCAGAGACCATAGGCTCATATTTTTTTGTTGTTGTTCTTTTGTTTTGTTGATAAAGAAAATAGGCTATATAATTTATATCAAAATTATACCTCTTTTAGAATAGTCACTTATTTTGATGATGTTGCTTGTGTTACTTAAAACCACTTTGAATTCTTTATGGCAAAGTTTTTGTAAGAATCTTAATTGATGGCACATTATATGAATTGTCTTTTTAGAAATGCATGCCTTCCAAGATAGCTACTTTGAACGGGATTTTATTCATTTGGAAATGTCTAATATTTCTTTTTGTGGTTTTTAAACAGGGAGGGTCTCACTGTGTAGCAAAGGCTAGACTCAGCCTACGAATTGCTGGGGTCTGTTACATGGTTGTGTCACTGGCTTTCTAATGCATCCTAAAATTTACTATGGGGATGTGTTTCTGTGGTGGTCTGGCTGTACTTAAATTTACCTTGACTTTTCAGAAATACTTTGATTTGTGATGGTTAATAAAACTATACACATTACATAGATCCAAATACATATCTTTGACCTTAGTAAAGAGCAAAGGAATAAGCTTACAGTGATTCCCTAGTGATTCACAAGTACTCCAGGATGCCCTCTGAATATATTTGTCTTTCTGTATAAAACATCTCAGTACCCCGCAGAATACTTTGGAGATAAAGATGTTGGAATAAGAGAATAAATACAACGCTCACAGTTGTTTCTGTGATTCCAAATCACAGAACAACTATGTTATTTTGAGATGCTTCTGTTACTTCCATTAACCTAATACTTCAGGATAAAGTCCAAGATAATGTTATCTATTACAGAAACTAGTTATTAGAAGGTTTTAGTGTGTGTGTGGAAGACCACAACCAATGCCAGTTAAGAGAAAAAAGAAAAAACATTTACTTGCATATCCTTGGAAATGTGTTTTACTAAGGATGCTTTCATTTGCAGTTAGTGAAAACTGCACTCAGAATCGTTTAAACAATGAAGGAAATTTGTCAGTTCATGTAACTGAAAATTAAAAAGGCAACACTGGCTTCAGGAAAGACTTGGTACTGCTAAGAATTCAGTCTCTTGCCATTTATTTCCTCTATCTTTGGCTGCTTATTCCTGCAAGCTAGCTAGCAGCTCCCTGGACTATAGGCTTCCTCGTTCAAGTCCAGCAAGCATGAGCATATTTATGCCAGGGGGTTTTTTTGTTTGTTTTGGTTTGGTTTTTTGCAAAAGTCCTGACACTTTTTCTGATTGTTATTTGTTAGGTCATGTAACCATTCTTGGTTCAATCACTGTGGCCAAGAGATGTGGAATGTACTGACTTAATCTAGGTCAAATGCTGTACCCCGGAAGCCAGAGACTGAGTCAGCTTCCTGGGAACTGTGTGTCTTCCAGAGAGGAAGGCAGAGCAGATGCTTCATGTCCACTACAAAGTACACAGTACAGCTTATTTATCCTTTCATTTCTGTATCGTTATTTACTAAATTAGATGCCGAGTACTGCAGAGTCTTTGCCATCAGGGAGGTGCCCTCAAGTAGAGATGTGGGGTAGCCAGATGCAAATTATTTTTGAGGTTCTCTCTCAAAATTAATACTTTTATTAGGAAAAAAACAGATGCTAATAATTTTAATAATCGTGCAATAGTACTAAGTTGTACCTTAAAAGTTCTTAAGCAACCAGTTTAGAATTGTGATAGATTCTGATATTTTTTTGCATTTCTCTTGTGTATTTGTCCCAAGTAATTTTTTGTTTAAGTATGAATTAAACCTTTTTATTACAGTTTTCTAGTTCTATTTAACCCCCTCTAGAGGCACCTCACACAATTCTAATACTCGGGTTTGTTTCACTCATACTTTTTGCTAGTGAGGTGGTACTGTTGGCCACAGACCTGAGGAGGCACATGCTTTTGTGTTAAAGGATGTATCTTACATATTACAATTATGTTAAGTCTCCTCATGTTCTTGAGTATGCACAGCTTTCCAAAACCATGATTCAGAAATAAATTTAGTAGTGGGGTCACATATGTATGAAGAATTAGTATTTTCTTTCTCTCATCTATAATTATTGGGCAGAAGTTGAAATCTTTCATGAGAATGAAGTACATTTAATGATGTGAAAACCTTGTTTATAACCCTGTCGTGTAATAATAGCTATCTTGATAAACATTTTAAGATCTGAAAATATGCATTTTTTCAACATCAACTATTTCATCACAGGTGTCTGTTTCTTCCCAATATTCATGTGCTCTTCGGTTTGTACCTAACTAATGCATTGACATATTGCCTTGTAGTAGGCATTCAGCTGGCTTTTAGTCGATAGTTTTAATTGATCTGGGTAGAACTGAAAGTTATACCAATTTACTAAAGCTTCTTTTAAGTATTTATGCTTTGGTCTAAGTCAAGAGATTTATGAAATACTTGTATTTGTTTATTGGCTAAAAATCAAAGGAGCTATTCTCTTTATTTCTACCTTACAAGTGTTTTAATGTTCAGTGTAAGAGTTGTTAGTGTATTTGTAACTGCTTAATGAAACAAGACTCAAACTACAACTGAATAGTATATGTAAATGGCTTCTCAGAGAATGGTGAATCAAATATTTGAAGTAAGTAATAATATTGCTGTATTTCAAAGTACTTAAATCATCCCTGTTTTTTGTGGACTGAGTTATTAGTGAATAAATTTATGCTAATTGTTAGGTATGAAAATACAAAACTTTACATAGTATCTGCTTTTTTTTTTTAGGAACAGATGTTGTCATTGTGAAAAATGGAAGAAGAATATGTGGGACAGGAGGTTGTTTAGCCAGTGCACCTTTACATCAAAACAAAAGCTATTTCGAATTCAAAATCCAATCCACAGGTTAGTATAAAGGTGCTTTACTATTAAATGTTCTAATCTAAATATTAAATAATTTTAAATATGTGAGAAAAGATTCAGAAGGCATTTTAAAAAAAACAAAAGTTCCTAACTCTCACTTAGAAGATCTGTGTCTTGTGTGATCTGGGTTAAATTAATTTTGTTAAACTAGGTTTAGTTATAGGAGATGCCTTTTTCTTTTTTCCTTGCCTTTTTTTTTTTTTTTTTTTTTGGTACTGGGGATTGAACTCACGACCTTGCGCTTGCCAGGCAGGCGCTTAAGCCACTAAGCTAAATCCCCGGCCCTTCCTTGCCTTTTTGAGACAGGTTTTTACTATGCAGTTCAGGCTGGCCTTGAACTTATTTTGTAGCCCAGGCTGACCTTGAACTCACAGTGATCCTCCTGCCTCAGCCTCCCAAATGCTGGGATCACAGGCATGTGTCACCATGCCCAGCCTAGGAACTGCCTTTCCTGCCTGACAGAAACTATATATGAAATTATTTTAAAGACAGAGCATGCTGAATAAATGTGAGGTACCAACCATTATTAAAGAGTTCTAGAGTCACCACTTCATTTATTTGGGCATATGAAGTATGTTGACTTGTGCAGTTTTATTTTAGGATAAAATTAATCTTTTGACCCTGAGTTTTTCTTAGCTATCTTTGTATGTCAAGGGGTGAGTATTGGGAATTTTACCAGGGGCACTTTACCACTGAGCTATACTCCTACTTTCCCTTTAAATATTTTATCTTGAGACAGGATCTCACTAAATTACACAGAGTAGTCCTAAACTTGTGATCTTTCTGCCTCTGCTTTCCAAGTAACTTAGATTACAGTACGCCATCTTGCTTAGTCTTTTAACTCCTGTTAAGGGGCTCTGACTCAGTGTCTTCTGTAGCAGTCATTAAATTTAGAATCTGAAAGAAGTCTAACATATTTATTTATTTATTTATTTATTTATTTGGTTCTGGGAAACAAACTCAAGACCTTGTGCTTCCCAGGCAGGCACTGTGCTACTGAGCTATATCCGCAGTCCAGAAGCCTAACATCTGTGCTTCTCCTAAAAATGTATGGTGTTTCTTGAATTGAATAGTAATTTTTGTGATTATTAGGTTAAATTGTGGCAGTATTATATACAGAGGAATTTTGGAGGAGGAGAGACCTTTGTTATAAAGAAACCTCTGGTGAAATACTGCATGAGTAATATAGGTACAGAATGAGAAACCTACAGTGGAGTAGTGAATACTAAATCACAGTTACTCAATTCCTTGAATAGTATAAAATATCTTTCTGTGTTAAGTTTTTTTATGTTTTTGTTTTGTTCAAGTGCTGAGGATTGAACCCAGAGCCTTACACATGCCAGGGAAGCACTCTATTACTTAGCCATATCCTCAGCCTTGCATTTGTTTTGTATTGTTTGGAATTTTGGAGACAAGGTCTTGCTCTCTAATTCAGGATGACCTTGAACTCACTGTGTAACCCAGGCTGGTCTCAAACTTGCTGCAATCCTCCTGCCTCAGCCTCCCAAATGCTAGAATTAAGGATGTGTGCCACTGTGCTGGCAGCCCTGTATTAGTTTTTAATACTAATTTTCTCTAGTGAGTGAAATGCAACTGAATCTGTCCTGTGTCTCATTGTAAGTTAGCTGATTGCTGCAAAATGTTTCTGGTCTCTAGAATCTTCTCAAATATAACACCTTCTTTCTCAAGAGATGCAAAGTTTTTTGGGCCATAAAGCCAATAAAAGTTTCTGTGCAGGTTTTCCCTAAAGGATTCTATCCCTAATGATACCATTAAAATACCTGTTTTGTTAGAATCTGCAGCCTTGATCCTATAATGAAACCTTGAAGCAGTAGGGCACAATTTTTTAAGAGGAAGGCAGATGTTTTCCTGTGGAATTAATAGTTTTATGTCCTGTCACTCTTGTAGTTGTGGAAGCCAATACAGTGAATTCCAGACATGTAACTTTCTTTTTTTCTTTTTTTTTAAATTTTAAAGAGAAAAAAAACCCCAAAAAATCCAAAAGCAAACAAACAAAATTAACAACAAAAGCAAAAGGAGGACAACAACAACAACAACAACAGAACAATAGTGATAACAGGATTTCAAAACAAGGTGATAGGAATTTAACAATGGTTGTTATATTACATATTGTTATCTTCAAAATATTGCTTAGGTTACCAGATACAAGCATGCAAAGTTGATCAAACAGTATGATTTCCCTATGAGCAGTTTCCCTTTCACTATATCAATTATACATTTTGGATCATATTTACTTGTTCAGTTTCTTACACTAGGGAGATAATACGATGTTTACATGTGTGTCTGATTTATTTCACTTATGAATATAGTCTTAAGTTGCATCCATTTACCTATAAAAGCCTCTAGATTATCCTTCTTTATAGCTGTACTACTCCATTGTATAAAAATACCACATCTTTTTTATCTATTTCTCAGTTGATGGGCATTTGGGTTATTTCCAAGGGCTGGTTATAACAAATTGTGCGGCATAAACATGGGTACACATATATCACTGTAGTTTGATGTTTTAATTCTTCCAGGAAGATACCCAGAAGGACAGACATGTAACTTTCTGACAGTTTCAGTTAATCCAGAAAAACTGTGTATCGCGCAACATGATCTTCAAACCTTTGTCTACATATAGAATTTTTTTTTTCTGAATTTGCCCACAACTGAGAAAAAAGCTTTTGAGACAAAATCAGGAGGAGAGGTGTTCACTTCAAAAGTCAGCTTAGACCAAAATTAGTTTTTGTTTTTTTTGTTTGGTTGGTTGTACTTGAGATCAGGTGAGTGAGCATGCTAGGCAGGTACTGTACCACTGAGCTACATCCCCAGCCTGACTTACACCACAAGGATTTTAACTCATCAACTTAAATAAAGATGATTTTATGCATCATGAATTTTCTTCTCTCAGTGATCTTGTTCATGACATATATTAGCTGAACACAGTAATATCCCACTTCTTCGAGGTAGACCTTTGAAGAACTCCAGGCCACATAAATGCAATGTGCAGTATAATTCCCCACCTCACCCCCACTCAGTGCTACAGAGCCAAGCAGGGCCTTACTTACGCCAAGCAAGCACTCTAATCAGCTGTGTAGCATTTTTTAAAAATGTTTCAGAAAGTAATAGTTGAGCATGGTGGTGCACCTATAATCCCAGCAGTCAGTAGTCTGAGGCAGGAGAATTGCTGTGAATTCAAGGCCAGCTTGAACTACTTAGCAAGACCCTGTCCAAAAAAGAGAAGAAAATAATGACAATAGCTAACATTATTGAATACTTAAATGTGCTTTATTTATCCAATTTAAAAAAATACTATTCCAAATGGTTTACTGGGTTATATTATATTGTTTCCTACCCTTTGAGGTAAGTGCTATTAGACCCTACTACAGTTCACAGATGAGAAAACTGAGAGAAATGATTCATCTAGGATAACACAGCTAAATCAGGATTTAAATGTCAGCAGTACAACTCCAGAACCCACTCTCTTATCTCCTAGGTTGGGCTTCATTTATAGAAAACATAGTACACTTCACAAATTCTGAGAGTTTAAAAAATAACAGTAATTTACCGATATGACACTTCTTTTAAAAACACTGTGTTCTTCACAGTAACTCCTTTCTATATACATCCTTAAGATTCGGGGGCATGTAAACTATTGTATTTTCAGGAATCTGGGGCATCGGTGTTGCAACTCAGAAGGTGAACCTGAACCAGATTCCCCTTGGCCGAGATATGCATAGTCTTGTGATGAGAAATGATGGAGCCCTGTACCACAACAATGAGGAGAAAAACAGGTTACCAGCCAACAGCCTTCCACAGGAGGGAGACGTGGTGGTGAGTGTCTTGGTGGAATTCATGTCTGCTGCCAATAATTAAAACTTGAGCAGCTTTCAAGTAGATGTGCTTTTGCTTCAGAGTTTATAATTTGGATTCCAGAGCCTGCGATTAAATCTAATGCAGTGGTACAGTTTCCAGAGAGTGCAGTTAGT
The DNA here is from genome assembly GCA_004027295.1 of Dolichotis patagonum. Lineage (NCBI taxonomy): Eukaryota > Metazoa > Chordata > Mammalia > Rodentia > Caviidae > Dolichotis > Dolichotis patagonum. The sequence goes on along the minus strand of PVJX010045408.1, from coordinate 3,286 downwards.
ATGGCCGCTTAGGCAAAGCCGCCTCAGCCCAGGACACTGGGATGATGGGATGAGCCCTGGTTTCCTTGCACTTGGAGAATTGGCAACAAGTGAGCTGCTAAGCAGTATTTCCTACTTTCCCATCAGAGAACTTTGGCCCATAATTTTTAAAGTCTGCTGACTTCATATTAGAAAATTTTAGATATTTTTGTGGCCAGAGATCTCTGAGGGAAAATTTCCACGTTTCTTCATTTGTTATGCATATCTGTTAAAGCACCATTTTTTCTCAAGTGTTGGTCTTTATTAAACTGAATCTAGTTGAACTTCCTTCACTTCAGAATTTTCCATAGAAATGGATTCAAAATTCAAAGGCTTGATTGTAGAAAGCTTTTTAAAAAAGAAAGCAATGTATTATTAAGACTTTTGTGTTTTTATTTCCAATGGGATACATTTAAATCTATACCAAAGCTGCCAATTGATGTAACACAGAAACCCTTTTCTGTCTTTCCATATATTTCTTGTCATCCAGTGTTATCCAGAAAGCGTATACGCAGAGTCCAGGCTTTTAGCTATTGATTAACGATAGACTGCTGGAGTCTCCTTCAGCCAGGATGATCTTCTACACAAAACCTTGGTTTCCTGGGTCTGGTATTGACATAGGGGAATGAAACTCCCAACCTACTATGTCCGGTACGAGTTTGTGTTCTCTAACATTGAAGAATGAATTTTAGGAACAACAGAGGTTAGGAGCAGAATACATTTATTGAGAGAAAGAAAGCTTCTGTCTGAAGAGAGACAGAAAGGGGGTCTCGAGTGGGTTGCCCAGGACTCTCTGTCTTTTCCAGGGACTTTTATAGAGTAAAACCATGGGTTCAAGGTGGGGTAAGACTGGGAACTCACAAAGGAGATGGGTATAAGGTGGAACATAACTACAGTTAGCCAGTAAGATCAATAGTTTAAGTGTGAATAACTGGTTCAATATTGAAATGGCTAGGGCATGAGCCCTAGGGAGTAAGGAAGAAAGTTTTAGATTTCTCCTACACAATGAATAAATCAGAAATTGAAGGATTAAAAAAAAAAAGATCAATAGTTTAGGTAAAATTGATTACACTGGGGACAAATGGGGAAGCGAGCCATGTACAAAGTGGGCATTCTTAGCAGTGACTCTTCCCTAGGGATTGGAATGGTGACTCCTGACTTCAAGGTGATCCAGACTTAAGCCCTAAGGATTATACTTAAGGGTGTGGTTGCATTTGTTTTGCCTTCTGTTTTGAGATCTGGCCCACAGCGAGAGGTGTGTGTCCCCTCCAAGGTCATCAGGTATCTGGTCCTCTGTGCCGGCTTCCTTGAGGGCCTAGCCCTGTCTGACTGCCTATAATATTTCTAACTGGCTCAGCTGCCTGTAACAGTATCAAAGTGAAGTTTTCTAATAATAAGATGACCCAGACCAGACAAATTCAAGTTTTTTATGAAAGGAATGTGCAGTGTTTTAAAAGATTGAAGAAAGGTACAGGAATTAAGGGATATTTTTGTTTGTGTTTGTGGTGGTACTAGAGTTTAAACTCAAGGAATGCTAAACTACATCACTACCCTTTTAAAAGATTTATCTTGAGACAGGGTCTAACGAGTCCTGGATGGCCTCAAATTTGTGATCCCTCTGCTGAGTAGCTGGGATTACAGGTATATACCACCATACCTTGTGGGAATTAAATTTTTAATTACGGCTTGATCTTTTTTCTACTACTTAAAAAAAATAAGGAACAGTTTTTAATGGTTATAAGTTATGTTTTCTAAATTGACTAAAGAATAGGGGAGAAACAGTTTAAATCATTTTTAAAATCTGCTTTTCCCAGATTTTCCACAGAATTGTTGGTTCTATGTTTACAGACCATTGCCAAATGTCCATAATATGGGCCATTCTTATGAATACTTTTTTGTTTGTTTGTTTGTTTGTTTGTTTTGGTACCAGGTATCGAACTCACAACCTCAAGCTTGCCAGGCAGGCAGTTGTGCCACTGAGCTAAACCCCAAGCTCCTCTAATAGTTATTTCTTAAAAGAGACTCTTAAAGTGTGGTTGAGGTGGTCAGCCTGTTTACACTAAAAGGTGAAGTTCAAACATTAATAAAGAATAATCAGTACCAAATGTGTTCTTTTGTTGGTATACTGAATTTCTGTGTGTCATTTTTGCCTTCCTGTCATTCATTGAGATGACTAATATCACAAACTGACAGATTTAAGAATGCTTGCTTGATTGATTGATTGATAAGAGAAGGAAAGGTTTATTGCGAAGTAGTTCCTGAGATAAAGGAAAAGTCCTGAAAGTGAGTTGCCAAAGCCCTTTGTCAGGGGTAATTTATACAGCAAAAGTCACAAGTGTGAGCACAACATAAATCAAACTATAATCAATCAATAAGATTACAAATGTAGCTACTTAACTAATGTTAGTCTAGTACGGAAGCAGGGCATGTAGAGTATATAACTGATATTGTTAACCTTGGCTTATCTATGACTTCTAAAACAGGACTACTTTGGGAAGGGATGGGTCCAGGTGTTCTGGTCTCCTACCCTGGTATCTGATGCATATCTGGACTTAATGGATTGGGTGCTGCTTACAGTTCCGCTTAGGAGGTGGTTTATAAGTAGGGCTCTTGTGACTTTATTTTGAGACCTTCCCTTCTTTAGATGTACCTCCAGATTATAATACATGTTTTCCACTAACTTCCTTGAAAGCCCAATTTCTTTCTTTCTTTCTTTCTTTTTGGACAGGGTCTCACTATGCAGTTCAGGATAGTTTTGAATTTACTACAATCCTCCTGCCCCAGCCTCCCTAGTGCTGGGATTACAGGCCTGTGCTACCACACCAAACCCAGTCCTTTTCTAACTGTATGTTAATTTCTATTTAACTTAACCAGCCCTTATAATGCCCCCCCCCCGCCAGAGATGCCCTTAACTGCCATAGGGGAGAGTAGGCAAAGTTCCAATCTAAGTTCTTCCTGCTAAGAAGGGTTGGTGTAGGTGAGACCACAGTCAGGAACCTTCTCCAGAGAGCTAAACTTTGGGCTTTGAATAGAAGTCTCATGTTGCAGTTTAGAAGCTATGAACTCACTTTACAAGATCAGTCTGGTGGATCTTGGTAAAAGGAGTTTGGCATATTTGTTATTGGTTCCATCTGTATGATCACTTAGAGTTTAGCACCCTCAGGAATGAATTGAGTTCCTAAGTAAAGGGTCCATTGCATTAAATGATATAAAGAAACTTGGACCTAATTTGTTGTCTTTTAAACATTTTCTGTTACCAAAGTGAAAT
>PVJX010045407.1:0-12736 GCA_004027295.1 Dolichotis patagonum | reverse complement strand
TCATCTAGGCCATGTTTAATTCCACTTGCAGCAGAGAAGATATGAGGAACAAACAACAGGTTGCTGTGACCCTGTTCTAACCTCCCTTTTCAAGAAGCTTGCAGATCCGATGCCCTGAATTGAGAACTTGTTTCAGGTTCTGGAGACAGCTGCTACGCCTGGTCAGGTGGCCTAGGCAGGAAACACAAAGAGCAAGGATGTTATGACAATGGCTATTCTTTTTCTTTGCATAGATCTCAAGTACATATAGTGCTCCCTGATAAACAGGTAAGAACACTGAGGCTTCAGTTGGGTCTAGGGTTAAGTAGCTCCCTAGCCCATCTTCCATTATGGAAAGGTGCCTCTCTCAATAATCCATGAGGCCCCACAGGCATACAGAAGGAAGTTGACAGTTGAAAGTACATTTGTTAAGGGAAGAAGAAACTATATGAAACAGCGCTTCAATTCCGCTTGCCTTACAGGATTACAGAGAAAACAACCGTCATCTCTGCAAAACAGTTCCACTGTCACAATACACCAGTGATAGGCCTTGCAAAGCTGTATTGTGCCACAAACACATTAAAGCCAGAGGGTCCTCATTCAGAGGTCACAAAGCAGGAAGTCAGGAAATGTTGGTTAACCCTGTAAGATCTCATTTTAAGTGTCTTTTCCTTCCCTGTAACAACTCTTACATACACATGTCTTAGTACTTTGAATTTTCTATCATGTGAATGTGAGCGGCTAGATATAAGAGGATACAATGATGAAAAAGCAACTGATAATACTGCCAAACCAAAATTCTCCAAGCTCACACTCTGGAAACACATGCACTATCATTAGAGATTTACTGCCCTGGAATATGTTAACTTTCCCCAAACTTCTTACTGAGTAGCAATCACGGACAAACCACTGACCTTGATCAAACAAGAATCAATCCACTTCCTTCTCACAGCATTCGAGAAATACATGATTCAGATGCCTTTTCAAAGTTCATAACACTGTGTCAATCAAGAAACTTTTTTAAATGGGTGAAAAACCATGTTTTAAAATAGGCACAAAGTATAAATTTAAAATTATGTATCTACTTTTCTCTCTTTATGGCACTAATAATTAAACCTTAAACCCACGGTCTTCACACTGACCTGTATTCTCAGCCCCTTTTCAAATTGTTTTGAGAAAAGCTAAGTCACTAAGTTGCCCAAGGCTGGCTTGAAATTTCAATCTTCCTGCCTCAGTGCACCAAACTGAGTTTATAGGTATGTGTCACCACACTTGGATTTTGATTAAATACTTCTAAACATTTCTTTTAAATTTTCATAGCTCTCGGTGAACTGATCTGATACGCTCCGCTCCCTTAGTGTGTGCATCATTTTAAAAACTTGGATTTTGAAAGTGACGCTTCACATTCCAGCACTACTTACTAGGGTGAGTAGTCACCAGTGCTTGGGGGCAATCAAGCATCTTTAGGTTCTCTCCCTGAAAGAGTAAGTTGGAATTAAAATTGTACAGCCCCAAAGCACATAGACTGCTTGAGAATTCAGTTTAATTGCCAACTTAACTGGCTTGAGAGCAGCCAGGGGATAAGTAAAGCACAACTCTGGGCGTGTCGTGACCTTTGGAACTGTATATAGGTCTTAGTCCCTTTCTCTTTGCTACTGTTCTTCTGCTTGGCTTCCTGGTTGACACAAATTAAACATCTTTGTTCCACTATAACCTTCCACCATGATGTTTCTTCTTTGGAGCCAGCCAACTGTAGACTGAATCCCCTAAAACTGTGAGCTAAATTAATCCTCTCCTGAGTTAGGTTATGGGAGTTGAGTATTATGTCTCGATGATAGGAAAACTGATGAGTACCATTACAAAGCCAAACCAAATCACTACGCTGGGATTTAGATGGCTGAAAACCCAAACTGGCTGGAAAAAGAAATATATAAAAATACAAACAATCATGAACCTGTACTGTTCCTAATACCTCTGAAGAGTTAGTACTTTCTAATAAGATTGTTTGCTACTTTCCATAGTCTACAGTCAGCCTCTGATCTCTAGATTTCTTTTTTTTTTTTTGACAGAACTTTTTATTACTGGTTCAATATTGTGACTCATTATCAGTCTAGTCAGGTTTTCTATGTCTAGATTTCATTTGAACGTTGGGAAAACTTCTGTTTTACTTCCTGACCTTGTTATACTCTGGAAAAGCTGAGAGAAAATAAACTATACCTCTTGTGCCACTAATAGTAAAGTGTTGATTTAATTAAAATGAACACATACAAAAGGAGTGGTAGAGCAATAAAGTGGTTACGATTCTGGAAACTCAAAGTGTGATATTTGTCTCACAATCATCTCAGATGATAAGGGGTAGTGACCCATATCTCTTCTTTATTTAGGTATGGGTTTAGGATTTTTAAAAAATGGTTCTCCATAAAATAAAGACTTAAAAAGCAAACAGCTCAACCTCCCAAAACAAAAACTTTAGAAAAAAAAATGAATCTATGCTGAAAACATAAAAAAGTAAAACAAGCAAATATGTTGAATTCAAAATAAACATTTTCTTTTTAACTTTTAAAAAGCATGAAATTATTATTTTTTTTTAGTAATATGACGTTTTTATACTTGAGGTCATATTAAACGTAAGAATTAAGACTGACATGGTGGCCACTTTTTGCAAAGAAGGAATGAACACAAATTATTCTCAAGAAGTTGATTGTTTTTGCACTTATTAAAATAAAACTACACTCTTTTTTTTTTTTTTTTTTTTTTTGTATCAAGGATGGAGCTCACAACCTTACGCTTGCCAGGCAGGCACTTATACCACTGAGCTAAATCCCTGACCTGTGCATTCTCTCTCTTAACAATTGTAGTAAGTTCAATGATGTTGCCCATTCTTAACCTGATTCTAACACCAGAGTTGTTTCACCTCAAAGCTTAAAGAGTCTGCCACATAAACATGACAATCAAGCCAAGGTGGTAATGATCTATTTTGAATCTTACAGTGCTTTTCAAAAGGATGTACCACATCTATACAATTTTTATTACTTCCACATCTATACAACTTTATTAACAAATAAAATACACTGCCAGCATGTCTTATATATGGGTAAGGGCATTCACATAATAGTTAATGGCACATTATCATCTAATGTTGAACTTTATCGAGTGAGGTTTTAAAAAATAGTAATAGTATACTAATATTTCATGTAAGTATTTGAATTAAATAACTAATAAAATAACATTTAATAGCAGTTTAAAATGTAAAACTGTTTATAATTGAAATCATTCATTAAGCTGGAATCATCCAAAAACAACCCCTACTTAAAAAAAATTACTAAATCTCTCCTTATAGGCTAAGTGGCCAGGAAAAGACTGCCAACAGTACCTGGCTCTCATCCCTGCCCAGGTTACTTCTCTCAAAGGGCAGTAAGTTAAGATAGTCTCTTTTCAATATGGTGGAAATTATATTCAGGATGGTCATATAACTTATCCTCCAAAGGAAGACACTTTTGAGAGTGAGGTTCTTTCAAAGCTCAGAAAACAGGAATAATCAAGACTGTTCTGAGCACACACAAGATTTCATATTTTACATTAAGTACAGTAACAGGTTCACTCTCATTATTTTTGTGCTTTTTGAGCCAGTCAATACCAGTTGGAAAACAATTATATTAAGAATACTAAATTTTCCTCCAATGAAATATTCTGAACTCCACTTTTCTGGTTACGAGGATTAATTGAAAAAATATTTTTTGTTTTTTGAAATAGTGTTGCTAGGTATTCTAGGCTGGCCTTGAACTCAATAAGTAGCCCAGCCTCAAAATCACAACAATCCTCCTGAATCAGCCTCCCAAATGCTGGAATTACAGGTACGCACTACCATGCCTGGCTTGATATTCTTTAAAGGTTAAAATTTATAAACAACTTTAAAGGCATGTCTAAAATGAAATATAAGATTGCAAGGCTGGAGGGTTAGCAGTCTTCTATTAAGCAGAGATTTAATTTAGTGTAACAAGATTTATACATTAACTTTAAATTTCTAAACCTAGCCTCAAATAGTTTTATTTTATTTATTTATTTGTACCAGAAATTGCACTCAGGACCTTGCACTTGGCAGGCAGACACTTATACTGCCGAGCTATACACCCGGCTCTCTTAACAGTTTATTGCACAACTACATAAAAATGGATTATCCTAGCCATAACTAGCTTAGTTCAAATATAATAGAAAGCAATTTAAGACAGTTCTGCATTAAACTTCCAAGTCCCAATTCACCTTCATTCAAAACTGTTTAGACAGTCAAATAAGAATACTGCTTTTTAATCTGTAGGGTGGAGCGCAAACATGGCCAAGCACCCCCAAACAGTTGTTCAAGCTCACGGAAAATGAAAGGAAGTGTGACGCACTGGATAAACTGGAAGAGAAAGCTAAGTATTTGTAAAAAACATTTTAATGCCTCTGACTGAATGCTGAGATTCAAGGTTATCACTGAATTACACTGATCACAGCAATTTAGGTAGCTTGTACATGTGAACTTTGCAGATTTAGGGAAAAACAAAACAGCAAAGTTCTGATGTTGGATCAAAAGTGCATGCTCATCTTCAGAAACTAAGTCAATACTATAAAAATTAAAATTTTAGGCCAAGGATTTAGCTTAAGTGCTTGCCTGGTAAATGTGAGGTTGTGAGTTCGATTCCTGGTACTAAAAAAAAAAAAAGAAAGAAAAAAATTAAATTTTAATAAACTGATGTTTGATAACTGAGCTTCCTAAGAATTAAAAATTAACATGTATCAAAGCTCAATTTCATTTAAAACTTATTAAAAGAACGAAGTACAGGTCTATAGGAAATGAGTACACGATAAAGAAGCCATCCAGCATGAGTATGAATGTGTTACTAGTACAGTCTAATGTGAATTCATTTCCCGATTAGGCAACTGAATTAAATATTTTTTTTCTTTATCCCATGATATTGTTTCACTTCAAGGGGTATAACACAAGTTTAATCAACAATACAAATTCTACACAGGGCAGTAAAATGAATGAAGGAAAATAAAATATAAGAGGCTCAATTAGCAAACAAAACTTACGTTTTATTTGTCAAAGGTAACGAAAAAATTAGAAAATACAAAGAAATACAAAAGAGGTTATAAAGCATAATAAATTTTATTTAAGAAATGAAAGTGTCCCTGAATATTGAGGTGTAACTTTTAGTAGTAGTCAGTGTCTAATAAACAATCAATTTTAAGTGTTCCACATAGCTGTATTAAATGGTTTTTAAATTTAAGAGATAATGTTATTCCCACCATTTTTAATACTGGCATTCAAAAGCAAAGATATCGCTGGGGAAAAAAAGAGACAAAAAATGATTTGCAAGACGCAAAATGTAGTACTTAAAATGTAGAGCAGATTCCAGTTGTAATAATGATTACACTCTTACCACACACATACACACATCCCAGGCCACTGTATTCCACACACAGTTTTCAGAATTTGAAAATAGTTACTTCAAATATCTCAGTTCAGATTATGATTTTTTACAAATTAATCCTATAATCATAAAATGAGGAGCTATTAATAGAGTAAGACTTTATTTGCTAAGCTTAACAAACATCTAAAGAAAATTATTGCAGTGATACTGAAATATACTTTATTGACTTTTTAAGAGACAAATGAGAATATCTTATTTGGAAAATTAATTTTTAAAACTGTCTTAAATGAAATAAATATAACATCTAATATAATCTCTTCCTGTAAAAATCTCTAAAATGGGTAATCCTAAACATCCAGCTTCTCATCTGAAAATCCCTAAAACTAGAATGAGCCTTAAAAAATTTTTTTTCTTATAAAGGACATTTGGTATACCCACATTTTCTTAAAATTTGTCCTAAAACAAACTGTACCACTCAAATTTTCTACATGTATTTAGTTCACTTAATTTAAAATTAATGAAAAGATAACCTGACACAATTTCTAAGAAAACAATTTAAAAAGTAATTTATGCATGGTTATTTACAATGTTTTCCTAAGTAGTATCTATTCAAAAATTTGACAAATCCTTTCAAACAATCAGCACAGCATTTTTAATAAAATTTACATATAACAAAGAATATTTCATGTGTAGAATTACTAGATGGATCTAAGAGTCAGAAACTAAAGCGTTTGACATGATTAGTTACTTCATTTTTATTATACTTACAGTCAAGTTAGAAGTCAATCACATATACATGCTGGAAGACTCTATCACTCAATTCTTTCAATTATATCAAACACTGATTAGCCAAATGGTATTGGACTTTACTCCCACAACTTTACAGTTTCTTCAAGTATATGCAATTTTTTTAAATGGGCACATATGCAAATGTGCAAACCAAATAACATCAATAATTAAAGAAAGAACAGAAATGGCTTTTAAATACCACTCTGTCACTTAATTTTGAAGCTCCATCCTTTCTTCAGTAATTTTTCTTCTATTAGTAGTCTTATATCCCATTAAAGTTGTAGATTTACAGATGACAAATTTCACATTGGTAAAAGAAAGGAATGTTGGGTTGATGCAATCTAGAGACAAAGAAAGACTTAATATTTAAATGTAGTAAGTTGCACTTACTCAAATCATAGTATAATAAAATCTACCTTATAGCAGTATTATATAAAATATGTAAGTTCTTTTGATAAATATAAAGCGGTATACATCATATCATATTTTAAAGCATAAGATTTCCTTAAGATACTGTCACCTAAAAAATATTTATATTTTAGATTCATCAAAATGATAATCACTACTCACAGAACATTTGTCTTTTACTGCCAATACTGACAAACCTTAGTAATACCGCTTGCAAAAATATTTTACTGGTTAAAAGGAAAATGACTCTAGGGGTAAGGGGATCTTAATGGAATGCTTGAAATGATACTTTAATATGAACCAGAAACAAAACTGTATCCACTGTACTCTTCAGCAGACATAAATAAATTATATATGCTTACTGATAACCCATATAAGTCCAGGACCCCCTTTGAATACCAAATCCTCAGATGCTCAAGTACTTCATGCAAAGACAGGGTAGTATTCGCATATAACCTACATATAACGTCCTCCATTCTTATAAATCACCTCTAGATTACATGTAATAACTAATACAATTTAAATGCTATGTAAATAGTTATTATGCTGTATTATTTAGGGAAGAATAAAAGAAGGGAAAAGTCTATACATGTTTAGTACAGATTAATTTGTCTTTTTCATGTATTTTCAATCCATGGCTAGTTAAAAACAGATGTAGAATCTGAGTGTTTAAATTATACTAACCTTGAAATGTCTCACAATCAGAAATACAGTGTTTCAGTAGACACTTATAAGTTCGAATACTTTAAAGTTTAAATCATTTATAGATACCGAGTATGTAATACTTGCCTTGAAAACAAGATAGAGAGTAAAGATACGAGGTTTCATTATGTGAAGATACCTAGCTGGTATGTAAATACTATGACTGAATACACAGTCTCCAGACACTTGCTGGATAACTAGTCAGACAACCTGTGCTCATTTCTTTATTTTCTTACTCACTCAAAATGTAGCCTTCTCTACTGAATCAAGTAACCTGCATTATGAAAATAACAGAACTATCCTCTTCATACAACTTGTATTCCTTGATCCAGATTGTTAAAATGACTCCATGACAAATTTTTTTTTCAATACAGATTGTTTTTCACCAGATGACTATGTGGATTTCACATTGTTTTATGCAAAATGCGTATCTTTTCGGTATAAGTACTTGGTCATATTTTGCTTTTCAAGCTGCTGGTACTAGTGGTTACTTCAAACACATCCTTTAGTCAATTTTTAAAAGCAGTTTAAAAAGAATGATTTAAAGTTTTAGTTTATTCAAGTTTTTCAAAGTGAAATTTATGAAATTCAATTTAAAATCTTTTTAAAGTTATCTAAAAAGGCTAACAACTTACTAAATTTCAGTAAGCTATTAACAGCATGAAAATATATCAAATACCCTAACTTTGAATAAATTATGAGTAAACATTAAGCATTTAATATTGTGAATTAAATGTGCATAAAGGAAATAAACCGTCAGTGACAGTATTTACCTCTACAATAAGAAGAAGTATCTTGTTCTATGAGCAGCTGCCATGCTTCCAGACATGTTTCTGACTTTCAGATAATTAACAAAGCCTCTGAAGAAAAGGAGAAGGCCTAAAAATTAAAAGTAATACAGATATATTATGTTTTTACACAGAAAAGGGTAGATGTTAGACAAATTTAAAACAAATATCAATAAGATCCTTTGAGCTCAAGGAAGTTAATTTGCAGAATTCCATTCATTTTACAAAATGATGACTTCATCAATTTACCCAGTCTTTCAATTTAAGTCTCACTGTTCCAAAATTAAAGTAAATCCAACTCTGAAAATCCAGAATTACATAAAAATATACACCTATTAAACCAAAACACTTTATTGGGGGGGGTACTAGGAGTCGAACTCAGGACCTTGCACTTGCCAGGCAGGTGCTGTATTACTCAGCCATACACTCGGCCTCAAAACATCTTAGTAGAAAAAATATGTATGTATTTGTTAAATGATTCCTATAAACAGTGAAGTCATATAATGCATTTTACTTATTCAACTTATAACAAATTTTTCAATTAATATAATTAATGATCAAACAAAAATATGTTTATTCATATAAAATACTCAAAAGAATATATGCATCTAGTTGTCAGCAACTATTGGGAAAAAACAGCAAGCCTGTCTAGCAATATCCAGTGTTTGTGATCTGTAAAATCTATACTTGAAGATGTATGCCTTTTGTACATTTTTAAATTTATGAATCCTTATTTTCAAGAATAATAAGAAACTAGTATAGGATAAAAAGACAAAGTCAGGAAAGAATACTTGGGAGGCAGTAACTGCAATGATTTCCTAGATGATTAGATATCTGAGGCACCTATCACAGTCTTCTCCTCTGTTAAATTTTAAAATAATAACCTTTTTTTTTTTTTGGTCGTCTTTTTGAGATGGGGGTCTCACTATGCAGTTCAGGCTGGCTTTGAACTCACTTTGTAGCCCAGGGTGGTCTTGAACTCCCAACAATCCTCCTGCCTCAGCCTTCCGAGTGCTGAGATTACAGGCATATACCACCATGCCCGGCTAAAATAATAACCATTTAAATTACAGGTATTTTTAGTAATTTAGAAGCATTGGTTACGAAAAGGTTCAAAGTTTCAAATAATACATATAAGGTTAGGGATTTAGCTCAGCGGCACAAGCACCTGCCTGGCAAGCACAAGGTCATGAGTTCAATCCCCGGCACAAAAAAAACCAAAAAACTATATATATATAAAACAGGCTTGCTATTTTTTTCCCAATAGTTGCTGACAACTAGAAGCATATATTCTTTTGAATATTTTATATGAATAAACATATATTTTTGTTTGATCATTAATTATATTAATTGAAAAATTTGTTATAAGTTGAATAAGTTATATATATATATATATCGCTGTCATTATTAGTATATGCCTTTAAAATATTAAGCATACGATTAACAAACAGCTTATTAACTTAGGCAAACAGCTTATTAACTCCAGTAAACATATAAACAGAAAATGATACAGGACAAAGACAAAAACAGAAGCTATGTATATATGCAGCTTTTTTCACTAGGAAGAAAAGTGTTTGTGAATTTATAATACAAAATCCAAAACTAAATTTGTACCTCAAATACATGGCAGTAATCAAAAGACTAAAAACAGGGAGTGTGTTTGTAATAAACCAGAAAGACAGAAGAAATGTACATATAATGATTTAAACAGGGGCATTAATTTCAGCTAAATCCAATCACATCTGCTCCCTATATCCTAGTTCCTCCATTCACGACTTCCTCTTTCTAAATTCTACCCTCATGCCTTTCCAGATGCTGTTCAAAGGTAATGATATTGTTTCCGAAATGCAGAAGTATTACTGAAAAATATGAAACGAAATTACTTGTGAGATCCCTTGTCTATGAAGCTGCTATTTCTAAGAGTTTTTTTCTGCTTGTGCATTTTAAAAATTAACCCTATTTTCATATCTAAAAGCTGATTTCTCAGCATTCTATAATGTACTCAACACTCTTTTGAGTACATGAGAGCAACATTTTTATTACTTTTTAAATTTTCACATTCCTAAGTAAAATGCTAGTTATGGTTCTGATGGGGAAATCTGATCTGAGCTATACCCCACAGTTATCTTCCTAAGATTCTCCCAAGTTCTTAATAATGTACACAGCAAGTAAATATATTCAACTTAATATGTTTAAATACCTAATATTACAGGTTTCTTTTATCTTTAGCACATGTAATTCAGGCGATCAGAATAAAATTCACAACATGAAACAGGCTTAACCCCTACAAAAGTCTGACTTCCTAACAATACTAAAATAATTACACTATGATTATTAGAAAAAGAATTTGGTGACCACCAAGAATTTATTTTCTCCGAAACTCCTTAATATCCAAAAGCATGACTTAAAAACACAAAGAGAAGACTGCCACCTACTGAAATGCTATTATTTTCTGATGCAATTATCTTCAGTAGAAACAAATCACATTCTTAATGTCAGTAAATAAACATATGTGAAAGACACATTAAAAGTATTGTGATTTTTTAAGAGTAACTTAATTATCATACATGTAAGCTGAGAATCCATTAATCAACATTAATAAAAATATGCCTTATGAAACAACACAACAAGTGCAGTGATCATTAGGCATGAAGCCCTTCCTTATTACTGGCTGATTAATGATTAGTGCAATGCACATTTCAAAAGCAGAAACAGTGTCTCCACATTCCAAAAATCAGAAAACGGACAGCATGCTCAAACTATCCTATGTGCAAACTAAATCTTCATATCCTGAGATTATGAAAAGAAAGTATGCATGTGTATTTTCAAGATAAATAATGAAAGCAATTATTTTTAATTGTGTCAAAATATTTAAATAAAATGTTATAGCATTCCATTATCATTCAACCACTGATTTTTTTAATATTGCCAGCCTCTGTACTTTAAATCTCAAAAATCTGGAATGCTAAAAAAGAATTAATTGAAAAGCTAAGACAAATGCTTATACAAGAGAATTTTACACCAGAACAATTATCTCCACCTAGTTATAACAAGATTTATACCTTGTAATATTAGGAAGTACCAAAATTAAACCACAATTAATTAAACTGAAATGAGACAGGAGGATCACTGTGAGTTCAAGGTCAGCCTGAACTACATAGTGAAACTGTCTCAGACAACAACAACAACAACAAACCAGAGATGCAGTAAGAACAAACTTACCAAGTACAAGAAAGATCCACCATAGCCAATACTGTCCATTGAAATATCCAGTAAAATAATCAGAAAACTATGGAGTAAACATAAATATATTAACCATGTTTATGTTCTTAAATTTAAAAATTGTATATTATCCTCAGCTATACTGATTTACCTCAAAATCTGTAACACTTAAAACAGCACAAAGATGAAATCAAAGAAAACATGTGTAATGCTTGGTATGAATAATACATATAGATAACTCAAAAACAAACATATAAAATAGTTTATAAACAAGTCAAACTTGTTGCAAGAAAGAAAGTACATGCTACATATCTGAAGCAAACATTTTCCCAGTATGACGCTTACATCAGTCCTTTCTTCATAGATTCTCAAAGGCACAAGACCATCCAAATATACTACAGCAACCTGCTGCTTTAGATATTAACCAAAAGACACATTAGTTTAATCTTATCAGATAGGGATGTTTTGGTGACCCCTATAAAGAACAGCTTTTGACCTTCTGTACACCCCCTACTGTTAATCACTGCCAAAAACACTAGGCACATAAAGACCCCCAACTCACTGGAGTCCTTTTATTTTCCAACTAGATGCACTCTGATTCAGTCCCCAGCTGTGAGCTGAGAAGAGCTCAATGAACCTGCAGCGGCACTGCACAGTTCCTGTCACAGGCAGTGGCAGAGTTTTACCTCCTGTGACGTGGGAACACGAATGAGCAGATGGGAAGCACAGGGCGCAGGCATCTTTCCCGTGATTAGGCTGTGCACACCACATGAAAGTTTGTTGTTGTTTTTTAAGAATCAATCTAGCTTTTTCCAATGTTATTTCACATAATTCTTTACTGTTCCTTTCCTCTCTACTCAGCCTTTAAATAATGCCCCAAGAATTATTTTTCAAAACTACTAAAAATTAACTTTCTTTTAACCTTCTTGCCATGGCTCTCCAAACTAAATCTTATTTAACAACTAAATATAACCCTGTTGATATATAACATTTGTGCTTGATCAGAAATTAAAAGTATTTCAAAGTTTGGATGCACATATTTCCAACTATGTGTTAGTAATTTCCATAAAAACTTTAAAAGCACATAGTTTTGGTAATAACAAAAATACAAATTACAAACAATATAGCCATTTGAAAACATGACAACTGAAGGTAAAAGTTTGTAAACTATCCTCTCTGAATTTATTTATTTATTTTTTATTTTTATCTTTTTGTTTGTTTTTGTTTTTTTATCGGTACCAGGGATCGAACTCACGACTGCCTGCTTGCAAGGCAGGCGCTTATGCCGCTGAGCTAAATCCCCAGCCCCTCTGAATTTATTTTTAATTAATAAATAAGCCACAATATTACCCTTTTAGCTTAGAGTTTTATGAAATCCCAAGATTTAAAAATTCAACGTACTACTAAAGATGTAAATCTTATACCTTTTAAAAA